>BROG01001761.1:0-29397 GCA_030159075.1 Atrina japonica | reverse complement strand
GAGACATTTTCAACTTCTTCTTAAAGGGCACCTTTATTACTATTTTTTTATTTTATTTCTACTATCATACATGTACATATCATTTCCAGCAGTTTATCTATTAATACTAATAGTAGACCATTAGGTTAACCGGAATCAGATATATAATGATCATTACATAAAAGTCACAACTGTTAGGTTTTACATTAACGCTGGTATACACAGTGGATTGAGCGTAATGTAGAGCGCAGAATTATATGATGTGCAAAATAAGATGATGCAGAGAATTAGACAACATCGCGATAGATACTTACATGCATGAAAAGAAACTATAAAAAGATCCTCTGCAAGTTTTTTCTTGCAATTCATTGTCATGATGTGACATCATCTTTTTTACAACAAGGTTATGTCATGACATCATACTTCAGATTAAAATTTATGACTGGTATGATTTTCATTAAAATAGAAAATGGAAAGACATGAAGGAAGGGGGAACCAAGATCTGTGATTGAAGAGGTTGACAAAATGGAGACTGATTAAACATTATAATGTTCGCGATTAAGTGATAACAAAAATGTGCATGGACTGAAGTCCAAATCCTGATAAATTGCTCGTAGCTTTCAGAAAGAAGTGAAATGAAATAGGACAAGTTGTAAAGATTGAACGGACTGAAAGTAACTTTTGGGAGACAATTATTCCGAGACCTTAATTGAAATTAAAATGTGTTGAAATTCTATGGGTAATTTAAAATAGTGGTATACATCTCTAATGGGTTCTGTGTTTGCAAAATCTCAAAGTAAGCCAGTGTTCTACACTGTTTATGTTTCTGATATATCTGGGTAAAAAAAGTGGTCTACACCATCTATTTTCATTTGTGAATATCAAAATGTGCAAATTCCTCAACAAGTGTGCTGCTAACGTCAACGTGGACACCATTGTTATTTACGGGGAGTTTAATGGAAAATTAAACAGATGCAATAAATAACGGAGGCTTTGTGAACAACGTTTACTTAACAGAGAAATTTAACGAAGTTTAACAGACCCATTAGCTAACAGAGGCTTTGTGAATAATGTCCCTGACCAAGTGTTGTTGTTTTTAGGTGGATCCGAAAGTCCAGAATGGTTACCCTGGCATCTGATTGGCTAAGACATTTACAACTTCTTCTTAAGAACCACTGAACTGATTACCTTCAAACTTGATACACATATTGTATTCCTAAACAAGTCTAGTTTTCCAGGCTGATCTGAAAAACCAAGATGGCTGACCTGGGCCCGAAGTCACCAAATTACCCCAGTACTCAAACTCAATTTTTATTTCATTATTTTGACTATATAATCCTTTGTAAAACTTTTGGGTTTGAGTGTTTAGGAAACATATCATTTTCCATCATTCACATATAAATTTTTATCTTACATGTGTGATTTTCATGTCTAAAAATGTATAAATATGTCAAGTACAGTACTAAAATTTTGAGGACATACTCCAACAATATTTGAGATATATCTGAAGTTTTCTTCAAGTGAGCAATAATTTTATCATTATTTACAATTTTTATGTCGTCAACATACAAATATGTCCAGTTACAGAATAAATTTTGCCTGTTTTTACCATAAAATCATAAAAAGTTAGTTGAGCTCGAGTACTGAGTAAATTTGGTTACTTCGGGCCCAGGCCTTATATTGTCTGAGATATTGTCAACTAAATCTTAAGAACCACTGAGCCAACTCTACCAGAACACCTTAATTAAAGACATATCGCACTTTCCCAAAATGCTGGTATCTGTACTTTATACAGTTGACACTTTGGTATCTGTACTTAATACGGTTGATACTTTGGTATCTGTACTTGATACAGTTGACACTTTGGTATCTGTACTTAATACGGTTGATACTTTGGTATCTGTACTTGATACAGTTGACACTTTGGTATCTGTACTTAATATGGTTAACCCCTTGGTATCTGTACTTTATACAGTTCACACTTTGGTATCTGTACTTGATACAGTTGACATTTTGGTATATGTACTTTATACAGTTGACACTTTGGTATCTGTACTTTATACAGTTGACACTTTGGTATCTGTACTTTATACAGTTGACACTTTGGTATCTGTACTTTATACAGTTGACACTTTGGTATCTGTACTTTATACAGTTGACACTTTGGTATCTGTACTTTATATGGTTTACACTTATTTTATCACTTTCACAGTTGGGAAGAGTTAGAGTGTTTAAGAAGTGATAATGATACTCTTAAAAGAGAGAAGGATTCATTGACACGTAAAATTCATTCTCTGCAGATGGAATTGGAAAACTCTCCAAGGTATGTTTATGTTAAATATGTACGTCACACTATTGTAACCAAAACCCTGTAATCCAAAGTTAGCTGAGGTATCTATGTGATGACACTCGTATTTGCATGTAATTTGTTATATACTCAGATATTTTATATAAATGTCTAATTTTTTGTTCTTACTATCTTAGCAAGTCCACTTCACATATGTTTAGTTTCTTGAATTTTCTTTAATTCATATCAGCGCAATAGGCAATTTTTTTCCTTTTGCTTTCTCTTGGTGATATCATCAGCATTATTTCAACTAGGTTTCCCATATTGTGTACAGGTACACACCTGCATTCGTGGACAGAGTGATATGATCAGTAATGACAAGGGAGGAGAGACATGTTTTGTACAAAACCAACATCTATAGTTTGTCCCAGACATGCCTGTCTACCTCATTTATAATGATTCTTTCAAAGTATCCAGTATCTCTCAATAAAGTTTTATTCATAGCAATCTGTACATGTGCCCACAGCCGTATAATCCGAACTGGACAGCAACATTTGTCAGAAAATGTGCTGTGTGTCAATTGTCCAATGTTTATAACAATTTTCCATGTAGATTTCAATTGTTTGTGTCGTTCATACAAGGGAGCAATCATTATCTGTAACAACAGAACTTCCGCCCAAATTCTGATAACACTTTATACAATAACATGGGGAACATTTCTTTCATAGAACTAAAGTCAAGTGCATAGATGACAGATATGTTATACAATGTATTTTAGGATATTAAGTCTGGCTAAATATCCAGGTCAGTTCTATATATATATATTTTTAATTCGGCTTCATAGCAATGCGACCATATTTGTATATATTGACATTCTTTAAAGCAGCATTAGCAGTGGTTAGGTTATGATTTCTTCTTTAATTGATAATATACCCTTGTATAAAGATATAAATTTCTCATTAATTACACATGCACATATTGGCTTATTTAAAAGATTTACGAATTTGAAAATAATAAATGATATTAGTGGGCATGTATAAAAAAAACAAATGGTATTGTGGACAATATTCAAACCGACACATTGGAAAGTTCATAGAAATGCGTAGTTATTTGTTTTCATCCTAATGTGATAAAACTTATTTCAGGTGAATCCAGTCTACAGGAATTTAGTAATTTTAATTATCAATTTGAGGAAAACACAATATAAATGAAGTGCTAAAATAGTTTGATTACTTTGATGTTTATTTATAGTATTGCTGGTCAACTAGTTACCCAAGTCAAATTGGCAAATTGAAAATATGGAAATCGAAATTTAATGTATTTGGATAGGCACTTGGAAACTTTGAAAATGTTCATTAAGACACCAATGTAGATTCAAGTATTTTTTAAGCAAAAATGTAATAATTTAAGTAAATAACTCGAATTAACTTAAATTCCATATATTTTTTTTAATTTAAGCTATTATTGCGTATTGCTATTATATTAGCCAAACAGGCGTTCGGGTGTAATGAAAAGAACTGAAATGAAACTAAATTAAATGATTTCGTAATTACAGAGATAATGACAAAAATGTGGTATTGTGAGGCCCCGTCCTCGTTCATTCTACCTGGCAATTCAAAGAAAAAAATATTATTCCTAAACATGTACTACACAATGCAGAATTTATATACATGTTATCATAGTGTTGACAATAAAATTACTTGGAAGCAGTTGCCCAAATTACTTGCATTTTCAGAAATTACTTAGTACTAAATCATCATAAAAGAAAATCCCTGTGGATTCTGTTTTATAGTTCTGATGTCAGTAGGTGTCAATATGCATAATCTCACTGAGGTGTCGAGAGAGGAGTCATGGCTCCACGGTAGAGTGCTAGATATGCAATCTGAGGGTCGTGGGTTCGAGCCTCAGCGGAGGTGACTGGTTTTCCTTGTCCTTTGGATGAGACAGTAAAAACTGAGGTCCCGTGTCCTGTAAATTTTGAATTAACTGGGTGGGTGTAAATACAAAATATACAAAATGACAACAACATGACATCCGTGTCACAGCAGGTATCGCACATTAAAGAATCCACACACTTCCCAATGGCCGTATGTGCCGAACATAGGCCAAAATTTGAAGCCCTTCACCAGCATTTGGTGACATCTCCATATGAGTGAAAGATTCTTGGGATGACAACAACAATTGAGGTGTTGATCGAAGTCACTACTGTCCGTGCAGCTCAGTTTGAAATTAGAATACCTAACTTACATTTTAAACTTTGAATCAGTTTGGTAAAGCCTCAGACAATATTAATGCCAAGATGCTGATTAATAGTAAGATATTCTGAACGTGAATGCAAACACATGAACTTATCATATACAAATCCTTATGAAATACTGAAGATATCTGTTCCTGTCTGATATATCCAGCATTTTTGTCAATATTAATCTCATAGAGATTTTTCTTTGTTGATGTAACGTAAACAGGATAAAATTGGATGATAGCTTTAAGTCAGATGTGAGTGTGGTTGGTTGTATTGTTGTGTAACGTCCCACTCATGAATCTTTGACTCATATGGTGACATCACCAATGCTGGTGATGTCAAAGTTTGGCCTGTGCTCGGTAATTATGGTTATTGAGCAGTGAGGGTTCTTTAATGTACTGACATCTATTGTGACTCTGGACCTCGGTTTTTGCTGTCTCATCCAAAGAACAGGAATTGGACCTGCTGCTGACTGGACTCAAACTCACAATCAAGAATCGTGCGCACTACTGCCTGAGCCAGGTCAGCTGTATGCGAGTGTGTCTATATTCTTTAACTAATGACATATATTTGATACCCAAGGTATTTGTGATTTTTTAGAAGTAATACAAAATCTGCAGCCAGTGATGTGTAGGACAAACTAATTTCCTGTTTAATTTCCTGTAGTTCATATAGAGGCAAGATATACATCTGCCAAATTTGGCACATGTTTACAAACACAAATCTTAAATTGAATCATAGCAGAGATGACATACTTGTTTTTGTAAGCAATTATATTACAGGTACAGTAATGCATGTACATGGACTCATGTTTTACCTGCAGATTCTTAGTTCTGGAAAATAGACTGTATTGTTTTGGTTGTTGACAGAACCTGGATTTGCCTGTTTACCTTATAAGACCTGTTTTTCAGTTTTGAATTTTCTAGATTCTTAATCTTAAATTTAAATTTTGTCCATTTATATAATTGCCTCCCGCTGGCTCTGATGGTGGCATTAGGGGTGCTTGCTGTGGGAAGAAACCAGATTACTCAGAGAAAACCCACATTTATGACTTGGCAACCACCATTCCATCTCACAAACTCCTTTGTCCAATCTGAGAATTGGACCCTGGTCAGATTGGTGAGAAACAAGTGTGCTAACCACTGCCATACCTGTACACCTGTATATTTAGTGGAGCAATATACAATGTATATTTAAAAAATGCCAAAAATTTCAGTCTCAAAGTCATGTGATGTCAATATTATTATTGTTATTGTTATTATTATAATTATAATTATTATTATTATTATTATTATTATTATTATTATTATTTTATCACTTTTCCAGTTTGGAAGAGTCACAGCGTTTAAGAAGTGAGAATAATACATTGAAACGTAACATTTATTCTCTGGAGAAGAAATTGCAGAACCAGTCAAGGTATATCTGTGATAAATATGTAGGTCACACATTTTAACCAGAACCCTGTAATCCAAAGGGGGGAGGGGGTATCTTCTTGATATAGGCATAAATGTACATTATGGAAAGGGGACATCTTCATGGTGTTGTGATCTTGGCATTAGGTTATATCACTTAAGACTGAGTTACTTTTGACTGGTATGAATATTTTTTGTCCAGGCCATATTTTTCTTACGGGTAGTGTGTCATTACCTGGTCTGAAGGTAATTTAAGGCACAAATGTTCCTTATGACTTACATTCACAGCTCTGAGATCAAAGGTAGATGTATCTGTACTTTATACATCTGACACTTTGGTATCTGTACTTGATACAGTTGACACTTTGGTATCTGTACTTGATACAGTTGACACTTTGATATCTGTACTTTATACAGTTGACACTTTGGTATCTGTACTTTATACAGTTGACACTTTGGTATCTGTACTTGATACAGTTGACACTTTGGTATCTGTACTTGATACAGTTGACACTTCGGTATCTGTACTTTATACAGTTGACACTTTGGTATCTGTACTTGATACAGTTGACACTTTGGTATCTGTACTTTATACAGTTGACACTTTGGTGTCTGTACTTTATACAGATGACACTTTGGTATCTGTTCTTTATACAGTTGACACTTTGGTGTCTGTACTTGATAAAGTTGCCACTTTGGTGTCTGTACTTTATACAGTTGACACTTTGGTATCTGTACTTTATACAGTTGACACTTTGGTGTCTGTACTTTATACAGATGACACTTTGGTGTCTGTACTTGATAAAGTTGCCACTTTGGTGTCTGTACTTTATACAGTTGACACTTTGGTATCTGTACTTGATACAGTTGACACTTTGGTGTCTGTACTTTATACAGATGACACTTTGGTGTCTTTACTTGATAAAGTTGCCACTTTGGTGTCTGTACTTTATACAGATGACACTTTGGTATCTGTACTTGATACAGTTGCCACTTTGGTGTCTGTACTTTATACAGCTGACACTTTGGTGTCTGTACTTGATACAGTTGACACTTTGGTATCTGTACTTGATACAGTTGCCACTTTGGTATCTGTACTTGATACAGTTGCCACTTTGGTATCTGTACTTTATACAGTTGACATTTTGGACTTTGGTGTTTGTTGTTTTTGGTATTGTTTATAAATGTTCATACCTATTCGGTGATTACTGAAAGCATAATGAACATTAGAAATACCAGTTTGTACATGAAATAATAACTTGTACATGAACTTCTAATAATTTCTTAATATCTGTATAGGAAACACAATGATCCATATGAAAAGGATCGCTGGAGACACTTGTGGCAGAGGAAATTAGATGATAAGGAAAGGGAATTGAAGAAGACTCAGGAGGAAAATAGACAAATGAAAGAAAGGTCAGTACTGATATGTATTTTATAACAGATATATGTTTATTTCATTCCAACATATAATGATACTTTAGATAGATACCGGACAAACAGAGAATCCTTTGTTTACAGTACTGCATCTCCTTCATTGTTATTGTTGTTATTTTCCATTTTACATGTTTTACATCAAATATGATTTTTTTTAATTTGATCTGTGACAGTTGGCTCTGTTATTCTATACATGTTGACAGTAGAGTGAGATGCATGGTAGAAAATATCACCATAGACCAGTCTGCATGCAAGCCCCTCCCCCCCTCCTCTCACTCACACTTATAGCTTCAACATGTATTCAATTTTTTGTATATTTGTGTAGCCAATTTTTTACATGTATGAAATATGAGTAAATAAATAGATGAACAAATTTAAAAGTAAAATAATCATGTTTAAACAGTTGATGGTTTTGCATTGTCTGTGGACACTTTCTAGGTAAAATTTAGGAATAGGGAACTTTCGAGTTAGCCTGAATTACTGTTATAACCTGCTTTTATCATCGCCAGTTGTGTGATTCTAGAAAAATGTTCCTCAATGTTATTTCTGGCTCGATAATATATAGATAGCTACCATAGCACAATTGGTAAAAGCACCCTGCAATTGTTCGGAAGGTCCTGGGCTCGATTCCCTTTCTGTCCGCACATTTTTCTCTGCCTGATACATTTCATTAATTTGGCATTCATCTAAATAACCCACGGTGGTATGTTTTTAGACTCTCTTGGGTTTCTTTATACAAAATAAATTTAATGTGCTAAAAAGTAAAAATATTTCCATTTTTACATACATTGTGATGTTAAATATGAAAACTGGAAGAACATATGAGGAACAAAATCGAGAAAGTTCGAATAAATGCAGAATCATAACTGTAATCTGAGCTTACTCGAAAGTTCCCTATTGTTCCAGTGTTCCTAGAGTTGCAGAAACCTGCCTGAATGATTCATATTAATTACAAAACAGTCACTTAAACAAAACATTAGAATGATGAGCACTCACATCTGTATGATGGTGGATGTAACACTTTCTCCACTTCTTTCTCAACCTCAAAGACTTCCATATACAATCAATTCTTATCATCTTATTGTCACTTGCAAACAACACAGATTCTGGTGTTCTTAATCCTCACAGCAACTCTAAACCTAAACACTTTACAAAACTCTCCCCCCTCTCTCTCTCTGTCTCTCTGTCTGTCTGTCTCTCTCTCTGTCTGTCTGTCTGTCTGTCTCTCTCTCTCTCTCTGTCTCTCTCTCTCTCTCTCTCTCTCTCTCTGTCTCTCTCTCTCTCTCTCTCTCTCTCTCTCTCTCTCTCTCTCTCTCTCTCTCTCTCTCTCTCTCTCTCTCTCTCTCTCATTTTGTTATATTAGGTATATATAACACTAAGCATTACACTGTATACAAATGTACATCACCATTGTGATTCTGTAAACTGATATAGGGAAGGGGCTTCATGTTTTTATGCCCAAAGTCACATCTCATAAAAATTAAATAAAATATGTTTAAACTAAAAGGAAAACTACATACAAAATGCATAAGAGTTAATAATTTCTGACTTACATATTCATATACGTTCATATTTCATTTTAGGACATGTTGATCTGTTTTCAGTTTAGTACACGCTGTTCATATATCAGATTAGACATTTTATTCATACATTTGTGTACTCCAGTTCAGTACAGTTTTATATGCTTTTATGCCCTTGGCCTGAAAGGTCCACTGATGGCATATAGTGTTTGGATCATCCATCAGTATGTTTGTCTGTGTGTCTGTAATTCTGTCCTGTTTACATATGAAGTGCAATATTTCAAGTTTGTATTGTGATGCTTGTGTTGAATCTAGAGTATGCTTATTTTGAAATGTCATGCCATTTGTTTCCAACACCATGCCCTTTTTCATGCTGTCAATTGCTGACCAGCCCTCTCCCACCCATCCACCCCAAAAAAAAAATTGGCTTAATGACTGAAATATTCTATTTGTGAAACTCTATTCCTATCATTTATTCCTTAGTCAGTTATTTGCCCAATTACCTGTGTCAAGTCTATTTATTTCACGGTTGATGAGTTTGAATAGCCTGAAATAATCACCTGAGATGGAGCACTGCAGTAGGACTACATGTATGTTGGTTGGGTATTTTTGCTGTTTTCAAATAGCTAGAAAATTTATTGTACAAGTAAAATGTTTGTAAAAAATAAATGTACATGCAAATAAATCAATGTCTTGTTACAAAATATCCCATTAAAGAAGGTTCTGTGCTGCTACATGACTGAATTCATCGTTTGAAGCAGGCTCTAGATCGAGTGTGGGAATAGCTTGTGCCCACGGATACGTGGATTTTAAACCCAACTCTTGCAAACTGTTTGTAGATGCATGTCGTATGAAGTAGGCCTACTTAAAATACATAGAAATTCACCAATGACTTTTTAAAGCCATAATCGCGGTGGAAATACTGTAAATGGGAATAAACAGCCGTGTCTTCTGCCAAATCCTATAGCAATTTTGTTCTTGGACTTTATCGACTTCCTGTCACACATCTTCCAAAATTCTCGGGACTTTTCCTTTCCTCTATGATTCGATGAGGAGAAATTCAAGTAGGCCTAAATCCAACTTTGTTGAAATTATTTAGATACTTTAATTATGACAATCGATCAGGAAATTATTTTTGCTACATTACATATCAAAGTGTAAATCATATATCAAATATTTTTGTAATTGAGACCCGTATTAGCTTGTTTTACTAATAGACTAGTTTGACAGCTAATTTTTTACATTCCTATATAATACCTGCAGTCAAAACTTAAATTTTATTTATGTCAAAATAAAAATGACATACATGTTTATATAGGAATAAATATATTAATATAAAAGGCATATGTATATGCAAGACATTTTATTTAAATGATTTCTATTCATAAACACATTACTTTAAAACATCATTTTGTCTAATTTAGTTGGTGAAAAAAAAAAAATAAAAACAAAAAAACATTGACAAAACATCAGATTTTCTGAATTGGCAAAATAAAATATAAGGCCAGGGTTAACACTGGTGCCTTTTTCATTTAAAAAAAATATAAAATAATTCAATTTATTTCTAAGAAAAACTATGTATCTTCTGTTTTTATTAACCATTTAAAGAAAAGTTTTGTTAAAGGAGGATATGTACATGTTATAGTGCAGATGCCTTCAAAATCAATTTACACGTTAAAAACTGAAGTTGTGTACCCTTTGACACTGATTTTCAGATCCTAGATTCAACACCAGATGCAGTAACCAAACTTAGACTGTAAGGTCATCTAAGGGTTGCTCACACTTCACTGATATCACATGCCCCTGGTGTGGGGACTGGAGTCAAATTGTACTTGACATTGCAATACTTAAATTTGGATTGTGATACAATTGGGACAGGGGCATTTGTGTTTCACAAACACATCTTGTTTCATACATATTTCAGTTTAGGATATCTCATTAACAATTCAGTTTAGGACATGTTTATCTGTTTTGAGTGTAAGACATCTTGTTCATATTTCAGTTTAGTACATTTTTCTTATTTCGGTTCAAGACATCTCATTAACAATTCAGTTTAGGACATCTGGTTCACATTTCAGTTTAGGACATCTTATTGATATTTCAGTTTAGCACAGTCACAGACTTATAGCACTTATGAGGAAAAATTACATAAGCAACTAAGATTTTATGAAAAGCAAGCCCATGTTTTTCAGTCAGACTTTCAGAAAAAGTTGGAAAATGCTCAAAACAGGTACTGAACTATCATTATAAATATCTACCTTTAATTTAATATTTGATCTAAACTTTCCAAAACTTCAACATCCTGTCTTGAAACACACACATTATAGATATATACACACATATATTAAGGATATATGCGAGTCGTTTTTTGTTGTTGACAAAACTGGGCTTCATGATATTTTATTATAACATAGAAAATTGCTGATTAATGTGATTTTGGGCACTTTTGTCACATGTTTGTTTACAAAACTGAACACCACAATTTTGGTGTAAGAAATAGACAAACATTGTCTATTCATGCATTTGGGTTGTTTTTTTAATTGATTGTTTTTAAACTTTGTCTGAAGTAGCTGTACTATACTTAACTCATTCACCCCTAAAGACACATTCGGACTGATCTAAATCATTGATTTACAGAAGAGTCCATTGTTTTTCAGGGGTTGATGAGTTAATATCAAATTGATTATTCTAGTATGAATCATATTTAACACATCTACTCCCGAAAAAAATAGAATCTAGGTAAAATAATTCACGTACATGTACATGTAGGCTAGCCCAATATGTCTTTCTGAGTGGATAACATGAGTAGGTTAAATTATTTTGTTTTAGATTTCTATTATGATCTTGCAGTAAGTAGAAGGTATACATACTCTTGTCATCTTCTTTGTGACAGCTCTTAATCTGGTTGGTCTCATATTCATTATTTTTACAGAATTTGTTACAGTGATTAGATATAAAAAATCTTGTGTCATTTTTAATTACAAAAAGGATTTATACAATTCATATAGACAATGCATATTTATTCTGGCAATTAAAGGAAGGCAATTTACATCTTTGTTAGTGAAATATAAGCTAGGATTTGTCAGTTGATTAAATTTGTTATTTTTAATTGTAATTTTGCACAGTTGAAAAGTAACAATCAATATAATCTTCACTCGGGCCAATCAAAAAATTTTCAAATTTTCTCGTTTTATGGTAATTGATTTCTTGTAATAAATTAAATATTTGCCAAATTTTTATGAATGACATTTTTATGTCATCTTATGAGGCAGAAGAATACATAATTCAGACTATTTCAAGTTGTTTACATCAATTAGATGCTGATGATGCATAAAATTTTATCAATATTTTATATTGCGGTATTTCAAAAGTAGGACAGCTTTATTTGCATTTACTTTGAATTCCTCTTATTTTTCCGGCCAGTTGTAATACTGTATGCAAATCCCACAATGCCACATGAAGCAATTTCTGGTCTGATACGTTTTGAATGTAAATGCATTCAGGCGTTAATGTAGTGATTGTAGTGAATGGAATATAATGACTGAATTATTTTGGTTAGGCTGTCCATGTGTTTTTTTTTACATCATTTGACTGTCATTGTGATGTCATAATCAAACAAGGCTTCGCCTACGATTGGCCATTAAATTGCAGCATAATACTTGAAAGGTTTGCCAAAAGATGTAAATTTCACAGTTCCTAGCATGATTTTACTGGCCCGTATATATAACTGAATAAACTTGGGCATATAAAGTAAACATAGTGGGCCATGAGTATGCTATCATTTGCCTAACATACATGTAATCTACATTAAACTTTGAAGTGGTTCAAACTCTACTTAAAGTCAAAATCTGGCTGATCTGAAACCATGTAATAATGAAAACTGTGCATACATAGAAGCAAAATTCTAGATTAGCAGAAACAAAAAATTACTGGTCATTTGAACTGTTTGTCAGAGAAATTTCACCTGTATTTTGTAAAATTTACCAGTTTTTTTTTTTTTTTTGGTAAGACAGGCAAATTACAAAAACTCTGCTATATATCTAACTGATTCAAATTTTCATAAATTGTTTATCACCATTTCTGATTAACAAAACAATATTTATTTAAAGAAATCTAGTATTGGAAAGAGAATACATCATGTACAAAAATGCCAGGAATACTACTTCACAAGAACTTGAAAGTTTGAGAAAACAGTTATCAGTATTTTATCATTAGAAGCACGTAATGTCAAATGCAAAGAAAGACTTGCATGATCAGGTCCAGTCTGACGTTTAGCATGTTTAAGTAGGGATGTGTTCATCATAATTATGAACGTAAATCTTCTAAAGGCATGTATCAGTATGATACATACACATGTAATACTTTAGATTTGTATATCATACACAGGACAGTAACATAAAATTATTTTAGAGGACACCTGAGTTTAATAAATAGTTTGCTTTATTATACATGTTATAGCTATACAGCCAGCCTAGAATTTTCTTCACTCATAGATGGGTTTCTTTATGCAGTATTTTACAAGAGTTATTTCCCTTAGTCTGCCATATTGTGTGACAGTATACATGTTTATATTTCCTTTATTAAATTAACCAAATCAACTGTAATATTTTGGTGAATAAATAGTTTGAAAAAAAAATTTTTGGACAGAAATATTTATTTCACGTCTTTATTAGTCTATACAGTTAATTGTAGTGAAAATTATCATGTCCCTTTCACTCATACTTTTTTATCTATTTTGGTTACTTGAAGTTGAAAAACTTGATCAACAACATGGCTGTCAAAGGGGCATAACTCTCCCAAAATAATACTAAAGGAAACCCATCTATGCGAAGATGTCAGAAGGTGTAGTACATAGTATGTGCCACTTACTCGGACCAGTGCTAGATTCTGTGGACTTGTAGCAATGATTTGAGTATTCATTAATGTGCAACACTGCCCCTGAATCTTGTAAAAATATATAAGACTTTCAATTCTTAGTTTAGGCCCACAATGGCATGGCAATGGACCTGTCACTACCCTTTATAAAGTCATAAATACGCCACTTTAACAGGAAGTAACCACAGACCTGCAGTTTGTGAGTCAAACACTGCCACAAAACTGAGTGGTCAGTGTGTAGGATATACAGTAAAATCTTTATAATGCCCCCTATTTCATTTGCCTTGATTAATACCACAATTTTTAAAAGTCCACTTTTCCCATTTTCCCAATAATTTCATCTAATGTTTCCCTCAACCTATTGCCAAACCCCTTTATATTGCCAACTTTGGGCTTAACAAATGATGGCAATATAACAAGCTTTTACTGTACAAAATAGAAATAGGAAATTATAAAAATAAATATGGTATGTTTGTTATTTGCCTATTGATTACATCATGTTTGTAAAGTAAAGTGACTTAGTACATTCCTTTGCATCATATTTACTGAAGTTTCCTTGTTACAGAGTCAATGAGAAGAACAGAGAATTACAGCAGACCTTAAAATCAAAATCGCAGCAGTATATAGATTTTCAAAATGAGCTCCAGTTGGCCCAGGAGAGGTAAGAGTCTAACGATATTGAACTACAGTTTAGATAAATAGTAATAACTAGTTAAGATCAAAATATTTTCAACTGTTTGTTTTCCCAAATTTTTACTGGATTTGGTATTTTAACTTAATGTCAATAAGGTCTCCAGAACTTTGTGCATATCATTTAGCAGTCTGATATTTGACAATTCTCAAACAAATTTTGTTACACACATGTATACATATTTTGTAATATTTTATATTTATCCTTTTATTTAGATACCTTACAAAAGAGGATAATTATAAATCCCAGTTTAAAGACAAACTTGAGGAGAAAGAAAGACAATTATCAGTTTTGAACCAGGAAATGATGAGGAAGAATCAGACAAATACAGACCTGAGGAAGGAAATAGACACACTTAAGAAAAAGTAGGAGAAGTCTTTTCTCATTCTAAATTTTAATCCAAATTTCTATTGGCTATTTGTCAATATATAGTGTGTGATGCCTCAGAATTAGATGGTATGTCCCAGAATTAAACATATCTCAAAATTAAACATATCCAAAAATAAACAACAGTACATATCCCAAAATTAAACACCATATCCCAGACCCAAGCATCTTGTCCCAAAGCTAAACACCATATCCCAGACCTATGCATCATGCCCCAAGGTATGTCCCAGACCTAAGCAGCATGTCCCAAAGCTAAACACCATGGTAACAACATATCCCAAAGCTAAACACCATGGTACCAACATATCCCAAAGCTAAACACCATGGTAACAACATATTCCAAAGCTAAACACCATGTCCCAAACCTAAGCATCATGTCCAAAAGCTAAACACCATGGAAATATGTCCCAAAGTTTAAAACCATGGTAACATTTAACAGACCTAAGCATCATGTTGAAAAGCTAAACACCATGGAAACATGTCCCAAAGCTAAACACCATGGTAACATGTCCCAGACCTAAGCAGCATGTCCCAAAGCTAAACACCATGGTAACAACATATCCCAAAGCTAAACACCATAGTTACAATATATCCCAAAGCTGAACACCATGGTAACAACATATTCCAAAGCTAAACACCATATCCCAAACCTAAGCATCATGTCCAAAAGCTAAACACCATGGAAACTTGTCCCAAAGCTAAACAGCATGGTAACATGTCCCAGACCTAAGCATCATGTTCCAAAGCTTGTTTGTTTGTTTATTGTTGTTTAACGTCCCACTCAAGAATTTTTCACTTGTATGGAGACGTCACCAAATGCCGGTGAAGGGCTTCAAATTTTGGGTCCCAAAGCTAAACATCATGGAAACATATCCCAAAGCTAAACACCATAGTAACAACATATCCTAAAGCAAAACAACATGGTAACAACATATCCTAAAGCAAAACAACATGGTAACAACATATCCCAAAGCTAAACACCACATCCCATACCTAAGCATCATGTCCCAAAACTAAACACCATGGAAACATGTCCCAAAGCTAAACACCATGGTAACATTTAACAACATGGTAACAACATATCCCAAAGCTAAACACCACATCCCATACCTAAGCATCATGTCCCAAAACTAAACACCATGGAAACATGTCCCAAAGCTAAACACCATGGTAACATTTAACAGACCTAAGCATCATGTCCCAAAGCTAAACACCATGGTAACAACAAGTCCCAAAGCTAAACACCATTGTAACATTTCAAAAAAGATTGTAGATTGGCAAAAACCCCAAAATGAGATAACTGGCTGGTTCATAAATGTTACCAATTGCTTATTCATAACCAAGTTTAGTCGTTAATCCATAAGTTGGTCTCTGTTGTCGTAACTCCAAAATCCTTCTAGTTTCCATCAAGACAACATGAATTGTTTTGAAAAGTTGTTTCCTTGGGTTAAAATAATAGATTTAATTATTTAGTTTGATGAGTTAGAGAAGGAGACCCAGAATTTTCAAACACAGACATTTACCTCCCTATTGTTGTGTATACTTTAGGGAATGTATAATGGGTAGATAACACACATCACATTCCAGAAGTAAATATTCCAAGACTGCTTTTTCCACAAGATATCCTTATTGACTCTGCTATAACTACTCTGCTATAACTACTCTGCTATAACTACTCTGCTATAACTACTCTGCTATAACTACTCTGCTATAACTACTCTGCTATAACTACTCTGCTATAACTAATCTGCTATAACTACTCTGCTATAACTACTCTGCTATAACTACTCTGCTATAACTACTCTGCTATAACTACTCTGCTATAACTACTCTGCCTTTTCTATTTATCTTTCAATCAAACATAGTTTTACCCCTGATATTCTAACTTGCCCTATAAATTGGTTGTAATGGTTGTCAGTGAATGGTTGTAATGGTTGTCAGTGAATGGTTGTAATGGTTGTCAGTGAATGGTTGTAAAACTAATCGGTTTTGGACCTTTTATAAAGTGATACCCATGTCCAAAAACTAAACACTGTGTCCCAAAACTGAATGTCATAACCAAAAACACAACACCACGTGCAGAAAACTAAATATCATGTCCAAAAAACTAAACACCATGTCCAAAAATAAATGTCATGTCCCAAAACTAAATGCCATGTCCAAAAACTAAACACAATGAACACTCATTTGTCACCTTATCATATTTATACTGCTAGCAGCTGTAAATTATAACTTGACTATCACTTATATAGTTTGGAACATCCATTGGTACTTCTTCAGTTTTACTTATATTCCTTATGCAAGTAATTGTGTGAAGTTATAGTAAGTATTGTATAAACAAATAATTTTTCGTGTATGTTTTTCAATCATCATAATCATAGAAATCAAAATATATTTTCAGCATTTATCAATATGATTTACTTCTTTAGTAACATGATTTTTGTTGTGTTGTCCTTTCCTCTAGTCCTCCTGTCAGTTGTTGCTTGTTACTTTGAGTGTAAATGACATTTCACCTCTAGTCCTCCTGTCAGTTGTTGCTTGTTACTTTGAGTGTAAATGACATTTCACCTCTAGTCCTCCTGTCAGTTGTTGCTTGTTACTTTGAGTGTAAATGACATTTCACCTCTAGTCATCCTGTCAGTTGTTGCTTGTTACTTTGAGTGTAAATGACATTTCACCTCTAGTCCTCCTGTCAGTTGTTGCTTGTTACTTTGAGTGTAAATGACATTTCACCTTTAGTCCTCCTATCAATGTTACTTGTTACTTTAAGTGCACTTGACATTTGACCTTTAGTCCTACTATCAATTGTTGCTTGTTACTTTGTCTCTAAAACAGAGCCTTGGATACAGAGTTTGAGAAAAATGAACTTAAGACAAGATTACAGAGACAAGAAGCTCACAATGAGTTTCTTAATGAAGAAACGGCCAAACTTAAAAAAAATATGATTAATCTGCAAAATGAACACGAGAGTTTGCAGCAGGACAAAGAGCAATACATAACAAGGTATTTATTTAGATGTGTTTTATGTCAGACATAGAAGACCGGGAACATATTGTTTTTGTCTGTGGTGTGATTTGTCTGTTATGCCGTTTGTCTGGTGTGTCATTTGTCTATTGTGTCCGTTGTTTGTTGTGTCTTTGTTTGTTAAGCCATTTGTCTTTTGTTTCATTTGTCTGTTGTATCATTTGTCTATTGTGTCATTTGTCTTTTGTGTCATTTATCTGTTGTGTCATTTGTCTGTTAAACCATTTGTCTGTTGTGTCATTTGTCTGTTGTGTCATTTGTCTGTTGTTTCATTTGTCTGTTGTGTCATTTGTTTGTTAAGCCATTTGTCTTATGTGTCATTTGTCTGTTACGTCATTTGTTTTTTTTTTTTGTATCATTTTTCTGTTGTATCATTTGTCTGTTGTGCCATTTGTCTGTTCTGTCATTTGTCTGTTTTGTCATTTGTCTTTTGTATCATTTGTCTGTTAAGACATTTGTCTGTTGACATATTAAATCATACAAATGATGCTGAAGATAACTTTCTAGCACTGGATATGATTATGGATAACGATAAACTTACACTTATAACCTTGTATGGTCCAAATCAAGAATTTTATAAGATATGTGACACTTTAGATAATTTGCATTTTATTTGTAGATTGTAACTTAGTAATTGATCCAGAGCTAGACTATAATAATTACAATAACATAAATAACCCTAATGCAAGAGATAAAATTAAACAAACTATAATAGATAGACAATTGATTGATACATTCAGAGAACAAAAAGATACATATGGCGCAAGAAAAATCCTTTTAAACAATCTAGAATTGACCTTATGCTCATATCTGAAAGTCATCTACCAAATTTACAAAAGTCTTACATAAATCCTAGTTATATATTAGACCATTCATCAACTGGAATAAAAATTAAACTTAATAACTTTTCTAAAGGTAAAGGACTTTGGAAATTCAATAATTCCCTTCAATCTGATAATAAATATATAAACATGGTTAATGAAATTATTGATAAAACTAAATATGAATATGCAGTACCCATTTATAATGTCAATGATATCAACCAAATAAATAATACTGAAATCCAGTTTAAAATAAACAATCAACTTTTCTTGGAACACTTTTAATGAACATTCATGGGAAAACTACGTCCTATTCTGCTTACAAAAAAAAATCCACTGATGTTCAAGATAATAAACTAATTAATGATATTATAGAACTTGAAAAGAATGTTAATACTCAAAACTTATACCTATTACAACAGAAAAAAACAAAACTTGAATCGATACGAAATAGCAAACTAAATGGTAAAATTATTAGATCGAAATCCAAATGGGTAGTTGATGGTGAGAAACCTACAAAATATTTTTGTGGCCTTGAATCATTTAATTATTCTAGTAAGATTATCCCTAAAATTATGAAACATAATGGAGAGACAATAAATAAACAGAGAGATATTTTAAACGAAGTTGAACTGTATTATAAAACCCTTCACTCAGAAAATAAGAATCTTTCAAAAATAAATATTGATGAACGTCTAAATAATATAAATATACCTAAACTTAGTAATGAAGAATCTTCATTATTAGAAGGACCAATAACATACTCTGAGGCATAAGAGACTCTACAAAATATGAAAAATTATAAAAGCCAAAGTTCTGATGGAACAGCTGAATTTTGTAAATGTTGTTGGAATAAAATATGACATTTTGTTGTAAGGTCTATCAACGATGCATATTTAATTAATGAATTGTCTATAACTCAAAAACATGGTATAATAATATGTTTACCAAAAGGTGACAAACCTAGACAATATCTTAAACTGGAGACCATTAACCATTTTAAATACTGTATACAAAAAAGCCTCTGTATGTATATCTGCTAGAATATTTAAAAAAAAACTATATAAAATAATTAACAATAACCAAACTGGGTTTATCAGTGGTAGATACATTGGGGAAAACACTCGTCTGATATATGACATTATGCAATATGCAGACAAACTATAATTTACCTGGATTATTATTTCTAATCAATTTTGAAAAAGCTTTCGATACTGTTTCTTGGGATTTTATATTTCAGACACTTTAATATTTTAATTTAAAGGTGGATACATATTTTTCAAAACAACGTATTTTCCAATATTAACCAAAGTGGTGATCTATCTAAAACTGTAAACATATACAGAGGATGTTGCCAGGGCGACCCTATAGCATCACAATTTTTTTTTTATGTGCAGAAGTACTGGCAATAAAAATTAAAAATAATAAACTAATAAAAGGAATAAATATAGATATAAATGAAATAAAAATATCACAATTTGCTGACGACACTACACTAAAATTAGATGGTTCTGAACAATCACTCTCTCAATCGATAAAAGAAATAATAGATTTTGGTAACATTTCTGGATTAAAGCATAACTGCTCTAAAACACAAATCACATGGATAGGGTAAAAAATATAGCGAAGAATCATTATGTCCTGTGTTTAATTTTCAATGGGGTATAGATAAATTCAATCTTCTAGGAATTGATTTTGATGTAAATCTTCATAAATTAACTACAATTGATTTTGATAAAAACTAGTTAAACTTAAATAATGAATTAAATCATGGAAAAGAAGAAACCTAACACCATTAGGAAGAATTACGGTTTTTAAAACCCTTATTATATCTCAACTTAATCATTTGTTTTTAGCTTTACCTAACCCAGATGCAGGCACTATCAAAGAGTTAAATACCATAATGTACGATTTTATATGGGATGGTCCCACAAACAAAATAAAAAAAGATACAGCTACACAAAACTATGATAAGGGGGGGGGGGGTAAAAATTATTAGATATAAATTTATTCATAATAGCTTTAAAATCAGCTTGGGTCAGAAGATATTTGACTGGAAAAAGTGAATATAAATATATATTAGAATCCAATATTAAAGATAAAAATAAACTCATTGATTGTGGTTCTAAATATATTGAAATATGTAAAGATAAACTTACTAATGCATTTTGGAAAGATACTTTTACAGCATGGAAGGTGGTAGTTGATAAATATCCATTTAGCAAAAATAATCATATTGACTGTATGTCCATATGGTACAATAAAAACATACAAATTGATAACAAACCAGTATTTTATTCTAAATGGATTTCTAACAGTGTTAGATTCATAAAAGATTTCATAAATAAAGATAAAAACTTTTACAATATCGAGGAATTTAAAAATAAATACAATATTGACACAATTTTTTTAGCATATAATGGTCTAATTGCATCCATAAGAAAAATTAGAAGTATTGACTATAATTCTTGTAATTCACTTTGTAACACTGCCTGTTACCCAGCATTAACATTAAATATTGAAACATTTTATAGAAATATGAAAGGAACGAAAGACATGTACATGTATATCTTACTTAATAATAAAAATACAGTTAAACCATCTGCAATAAAAAAAATGGGACGAAATATTTAATCTCAGTGAACAAAAATGGAAACAAATTTATAAACTACCACTTAACATTACAAAAGACACAACAATGCAGTGGTTTCAGATGCGTATACATCATTTCATCTTAGGCACAAACTGGCTTCGAAAGAAAATTAACAGTAATGATAGTTCAAAATGCTACTTTTGTAATAACGAAAATGAAACTATCATTCATATTTTTGGGAATGCTTTGAAGTAAAAGAATTACTTACAATATTTCATAATTCAACTCTATTACAAAATGTTGATTTAAAGTTCACACAAACAACTTTTATCTTTGGTTTCTATGAAAATAAAAAAAACTGATTTTGCTAACAACCAAATAATACTATGGATAAAATACTATAATTCAAATGCAAATTGTAAAATAATACTCTTAATATATGTGGCCTACACCAGTTTTTAAGACATTACTACCAAATAGAAAAATACATATACATTACCAAAGGAGACATTAACTTATTTATGAGGATCTGGAGCAAGTGGATAACCTACCTTGATATTAAAAACATCTAATATCATTTTATAACATTGTACATCAAAACAATTGTTATATTTTTACATGGAAACTGCATTCATTTTGTTTTAGATCCACTTCTATTAATTTTTCTGCTTTCTAAAATTTCATGTATTTAATAAATACAATAGTTGTATATGGGAGGAAAGTTTGCACCTATTATTACAACCATACTATTATAAAATACATTTGTCCATCCTGTACAAATTACTACCATGTACACCTGACTAATTCTTTAAACTTTTCTTACTCTTATTCATCTTTCTTTTTTCTCATTTTTTCTCTCTTTCTCTCCCTGTATAAAAGTCCTGAGTATTATACTAGCACCCTAGGAATCTAGTTATGTATATACATGTTTATTTATGTGTGTATGTGTATATTTATATGTGCATATGTATGTGTATATATGGGTGTATATATATATATATATATATATATATATATATATGTACTCATGTACGTGTATATGTATGTGTGTACTTATGTAGATGTATTTCAGTAATGTTACTCACATTTACCTAGTATGTAGCCATAATATTGTGCATGCATAATCACTATGTTATAACATAATATGTAATTATGTTATATGTTGATTCCAGAGTTTTTCAACTCAAGGAATCCTTATTGTATTGAGGACAATAAAATCTTTATAATAATAATAATAATAATATAAAAGATCACGTTTGATTATGGACATGACAAGTTTTTTGTGAGCTATGGGACTTTACAATCTTCAGAAAATGGCTTACTTGTATGTGCATAGTGTATCTCAAACATATATTGTTCTATTAAATCATTAACCCCTGAAAAATGATGGACTCTTCTGAAAATCAATGAATTAGACCAGTCCAAATGTGTCTATAGGGATGAATGAGTTAAGATAGGTCACTTGATCTAGCATGTATAAATGTAGATTACAGGAAGCTAGGTGTCATAAAAATCTGTTGTAATGTTAAGTGAAGGTTTCATGGAATGTTTTGAATTTGATTGAATTTTCATGACTGCAATTGGAAAGTCACAGTGTTTGAAATCTAATATAATCATTAGTTTTTATTGATGAAACCTGGACTGACACCATATTAAGGTAAAACTGTTAATAGCACTCATAATTAAAAAATTAAAGATTTATTGTTAATTTGCTATTTGCACGTTTTTAGCCCGGCTATTCATATGGACCTGCATCCATGGTCCGTCCGTCGTCAGTCCGTCCTGAACAATTCTTGTTACTGCTATTTCTCAGAAAGGATTAAAGGGATCTACATAAAATTGGACATGAAAGTTTCCCTAGAGGTCTTGTTGTGCATATTACATTTTCAAAG
The DNA here is from genome assembly GCA_030159075.1 of Atrina japonica. Taxonomy (NCBI): domain Eukaryota; kingdom Metazoa; phylum Mollusca; class Bivalvia; order Pterioida; family Pinnidae; genus Atrina; species Atrina japonica. The sequence goes on along the minus strand of BROG01001761.1, from coordinate 6,237 downwards.
AGATCGAAATCCAACATGGCCGACAGACGGCCATCTTGGATTTTGAACAAAGGAAGTTTGTTACCGCTATTTCTCAGAAAGGACTGGAGGGATCCACTTTAAATTAGATATGAAGGTTCCCCTTTAGGTCTAGTTGTGCATATTACATATTTAGAGAGATTGGAATCCAACATTGCCAACAGGCAGCCATCTTGGATTTTGACCTTGTTATTGCTATTTCTCAAAAAGGACTGAAGGGATTTCCTTGAAATTGGACATGAAAGTTCCCCGTGAGGTCTAGTTGTGTATATGACATTTTCAGAAAAATTGGATTCCAACATGGCTGAAAGGTGGCCATATAGGATTTTGACAACAGAAGTATGTATTTCTCATAAGGAAGGAATCTTTTCGAAATTGAATATGGAGATTACCCCTGAGGTCTAAATGTGGGTATTACATTTTCAGAGAGATCAAAATCCAGGATATACACCTGTCGGCCATGTTGATTCCATTCTCTCTTAAAATGTAATATGTTTAGTTTCGCTGTAATCAATCCAACAATACAAATGACAAATAACTCAAAAAGAGTCTTGCATTTTCACATATTTTTGTGTATTTCTGGATTTTCGTATTTCAATAAAATGTTTCTGAAATTCCCAATTCAAAAAGACTTGGCCCTATTCCGGAAAGAATGCAGAAAATGCCTGGGCAATAGCTTTGTTCATCAAAAATTTATTTCAATATTTTCTGGTTTGTTATGTAATAACAACCTTCGACTTTTCATCAAGGGCTATCCTGTTAGCAGTGAAGAGGTCATGGAGGTTGCATTTGTAAAATACAGTCCAACACAAGAACTTTACTTTTACAGAAAAGTCAAATATTGTAGTGTAAATGAAATTTAATCATTAAATGAAATACCACATAATTCTATTTACTTCTGCCTCTCGAAATTAAACAATATGATTTGTAGTTAGGTTCAACAAAATGTCATCGATCTATTTATAAATATGGAACTCCACTATATAAGATTCCAGTGCTGTTCAGCCTGTTTTGAAGAACTGCAGAATTACTCCACCATTCATCATATCGATACAACCATACAGCGATGTAAATAGAAATAATTACATATCGCTAATACCAACATGAAGCTAAATCAATTTCTGTTGAATTCTCAAGAATATGTATGTTTTCTAGACCATGGTAAAATGAAAAAAAAGCAAAATAAAGGATAAAGCATGGAGGAGGAGGTGCTTGTTATGCAAATGGCGCGTAAAATTCATTATGAATAACTTCCTGTCTATTTCGAAAACTATCAAATTAACGTGTTTGTGAACTAATCACTATACATAACCTGCCTTAATGAGATTCCCGTGCATATTCCTTTTATTTATACACCCTATATGGTGACCACATGCCTTACATAACCAGCGTCCACTCAATTTCAGCGGAAGGTCACTTGTATCGATATGTATTGATTTCACAAAGGAAGGCAACTCGAACACTGAATGTTACAATTTCCAGTTCTCGTTTCTGCGGAAGTTGGTGATTGTACACTACAATTATCACAGCTTTTGAAGTTAATCACGATTAGATTGGGATGTATTAACCTAAACTTTTTGACTAATCGGTCTGTTCATAATGATGTTCAAACAGAAACAATGTCTTCAACAAAAAACAAAAATTTTATCCATTTCCAGAATATCACTTGTCGAAAAGAACAAGTGAGAAGTAACATCTACTTGTTCCACTGCAAAATGGACTTGTCCTGGTCAACCAGACAAAATACTCCTTACATTGATGTACTGTAGAAACAGAAAATTGTGGTTTAGCTTTCATTTATCGATTAAATTAAAATCACGATGAAATTTTACATCAAATACATGTAGTAAAAATATGTTTCTTTATGAAAATGTTATTTAAATTTCAATAAACTGTAATGTAAACAACTTTGTTTTATTTTTAAATCAACATTTTATCCCCAAGAAATTATCTGATTCTACAGTATCTTAAAGATAATTTGCTGATAAGGAACATATTTTGATGATAAACAGGTGTATTTTTTATCAACGATCATTATATTTCATAAAGAATTTAAATCATTTTGCATCGGGGCCTGTAGTCATCAAATTTACTCATTTCTCAGCATGATCAAGTTTTATTTCAGTACCTTGACTATATAATTGTTTGTTAAACTTTTGGGTTTGAGTGATTTGGAAACATGTTATTATTTTTCATTTGTAATATATAACTTTTTGCATCACACTTATAAAAGTCCTGTAAAAATGAATAAATACTTTGAGTATACTCAAACAGTTTTTAAATATTTCTGAAGTTTTCTTCAAATGAGCAATCATTATTTACAAATGCATGCCATCAATATACAAACATGTCCAGAATAATATTTTTGTGTTTTTACCTAAAAATTATGAAAATACAGTTGAGCTTCATTATTGGGTAAATTGGTGACTTTGAGCCCTGGTCAGCGGAGGATGTTTACTCTGTTATAACACCTGATCTCTTCTCTGGATATCACAGAGTTCTGTGTTTGTTTATTGTTTACAATATGTTTGTATTGTGTTATATTGTGACTTCTGTATGGATAATATTTTGATATCTATATTTTTGTAATTCTCTCAATTCATCAAATGAAAAATATCATTTTGTTTTGTGTTGACTTTCAGAGGAGAAGAGATTATTAAGCAAAATGAAATAATTGAATTACAAAAACAATGGATAGAATCTTTGGAAGAACAAAGAGGACATCTTCAATCTGAGTAAGATAACACAAAATATTGTTGTATTATAGGACTGAAAACAAGTGGTAATTGCCATTCATCATATTGATATTGATAGCTAGTGAGCTTCAAGCATACAGCGATGTAAATAGAAATAATTACACATCGCTGATGCCAACATGAAGCTAAAGTAATTTTTATTGAACTCTCAAGAATATGTATGTTTTCTAGTCCATGGAAAAATGAAAATAAAAGCAGAATAGAGGGAATTATAGCATCGAGTAGGTGGTGCTTGTTATGCAAATTGTGTGTGAAAGTTCCTGTCCATTTTGAAAACTATCAAATTAACGTGTTTGTGAACTAATCGCTATACATAACCTGCTTGAATGAGATTCCCATGCATATACCCTTTATTTACAACCCTACATGTATATGGTGACCACATGCCTTACATAACCAGCGTCCTCTCAATTTCAGCGGACCATCACTTGTATTGATATCGCAAAGGGAGGCAACTCAAACATTGAATGTTACAATTTCCAGTTCTCGTTTCCTTTCCATGGAAGTTGGGGGAAATCGCCATGTCCATTGTCGGGTGTTTACACAACTTTTGAAGTTAATCATAATTAGATTGGGATGTATAAACATTAACTATTTGTGTAATTGGTCTGTATATAATGGATTTCAAACTAGTGTTAAATAGAAATTATTTTGCCTTATAAGATGTAATAAACATGTTATTTGTCAAACAATTGGCAATTATTCTATTTATTACATTTCCCCAGTAATTTCACTTCATTTGCCCTATCTGACGTTTTGATCAAGTCTTTGGCTTGTGAAATGTAAACAAACCACTACATGTTTTGATTGAAATCCATCACTCTAATGGAACCAAGTCTTTCAAGTTATTGAAAGTGTAATTGCTTGTGTAGCTAGATTTTAAGTAATGTCCATTTCCATGTAATTTTCTATAATATTGAGGTCTGGTGAGTTGAAGATCACGATAGAGTTTGAATTAGATTTTCCTTTTTCCATTGAGAGATCTCTGTTGACACATATGCAGGGCAGATCCAGATTACCTAAGATTCGGTGGCAATCTCTGAAATCCAGAAAAATGGCCATAAAATTCAGAAGTAGTCAATTATCTTAACAAATACTGATATCTACTTTTGTTTTATGATCCAAGGTCCACATATAAGTGAATCATAATTAAAAATGAGGATACTTGGTCACTATGATGTATATTTTGTAGAGAGTCATTAGAACAATATTTTGTAATACATCTCATGACACTGATCAACATGATGTCATGTTTACCCATTCACCACCAAAGAGACATTTGGACTGGTCTATGTCATTGATTTACAGAAGTGTCCAATATTTTGAGGGGTTGTTGAGTTAGTATTGTGTAATAGCACTAACACATTAGCCATGTTAACATGGTGCTTTTTTTTCCCAGACAAGAATCAAGTGAAGAAATGTATCAAAAAGTGTTGGATGATACAAAAGAAGAAATTGAAAAGCTTCAGAATAAAGTTTACCGTCTAGAAAGACATATAAGAGAAACAAAAACTGACGAAGAAAAGATAAAGGATATCTCGACTGAAAAACGAAACTTGGAATTAGTAATACAATCATTATGTAAACAAGTTAGTGAATGGAAAACAGGGTATGTTGAAACACTTGTTACGGTACCACTTTGTACAGTGTTTATACACACCGTTGATTGTCAGTCATGTTTTATAGCGCTTTGGAAATCAAGAGGTACTCGAGGTGTGCTCAAACTTGCAGTTTCATTTCTCACTGTTAATGCTTTGTCATTGATCTATCAGATGCTCTGGCATTTGTTTTATTTTTATTTCCCTTAAACATGTTAAGATCTTTATTTCTTTCTTTTCCCTCTGGACAGGGTTTGCTATTTGATCCTTTGAAAAAAAAGTGTCGCTTCAACTGTCTACTGTTACTGATGTAAATAACATAAGCAAGTCCCAAATGTAATGTTTTCAGATTGTATCTAGATTTATCATAACCTGAAAGGTCATACCATTAATGGATATAGTGTTGTGTTATCTACAGATTTCAATTTTCTTGTAACACTCAACAGTTGGACAAGTTGTTCACAGGCAAGACAAGTGGTATTCTGAAACCACTGCTAAATCTGATTTTTACTGGTCTTTGATGAGTGGTTTTCCTGACATCCATGAACTTGATGCAGATGGATTAATGAAAAAAATAGATATTAAATCTAAATTGTGGTGACAGAAAATTCATAGTTAAACAGATCAATATGTTGAAAATGTCACCGTTGCTACGAAGAAGCCTGATTTGACCAAAAAAGTAACTCGAAATTTGGGGCAGAATTTCAGCCTAATGTTTGTCCTGTTCAACAATACTAAATCTAAATACCATCATGAACATAGACTAACATCATCAACATAGACTAACATCATCAACATAGACTAACATCATCAACATAGACTAACATCATCAACATAGACTAACATCATCAATATAGACTAACATCATCAACATAGACTAACATCATCAACATAGACTAACATGGCTAATGTAAGATGTATGTACATAATGGGCTGGTTATCAATTAGGCTATTGAACATGGACAGTTTGTTTTGGATCTCCGGCAATCTCCTTTTCGCTATCACCTCATTACCGTACTATTTTAAGAGTTTAATAGTTAGATCTGTGACTGGGTGTTTCTTGCGATTAATTGACTAATTAACTAGTATAGAACTTTGAAAATATGACGAAAGTATATGCAAATAAACATTAGGTGCTTACAGAAAAGTTTATTTATAAACATTACTTCCTGGTATGAAATTTTAATGGAACTAAACACATCTTCCTTTCATAGAAATGCAAGCACACATACACACTTTTCTGTCATTGTATAGCCCATCAGGCTTCATAAATTTCTCAAGCACTCAACTTCATTGTGGCCATTCAAGCCTGTGATTGACTAAATATGAGAATAATTCAATATTTTAAAAGATGTTTAGGCAGTTTACCATGATAATAGATTAAGACACCTTTAAAACAAAGACATTTATCAGTTTATAAACTGTAACAAGCAAGGTTCTCATCTCTTCAAAGTGATAGCAGAGATCCTGAATTTTATTCAGGGTTCAGGGTCATACTTTCAATTACATTTTAACAAACAAGATAGTAAATGTTCATCTCACAGCTCTCACCATCACGTCCTCTGTATTACATTTTAACAAACAAGACAGTAAATGTTCATCTCACAGCTCTCACCATCACGTCCTCTGTATAAGTTATTTCCTTTTCATCACCAAGCCCGTGGCTTAAAAAGTAAAATTGAAAGGTCCTCTGTGTAATTAGTGTCTGTTTGTCACCAAACTCTGAACATATGAAGTAAAAATCACAGGTCTTTTGGATGAGACTTGGAGTACTTCGTTCCTGGGGCCGGTTTAGTCCTTAATCCTAATTTTTAGTCCTAACTACCATGACCATGCATCATTGATTGGTCATTCCCATGACAATT
>BROG01001760.1:0-29451 GCA_030159075.1 Atrina japonica | reverse complement strand
CATTAATTATAAAATACTGACATGCTTAGATCTATCGATACATGCATATAGCATTTTACAGAAGCTACATTATATCAACATAACTGTACTGTCTTGAAGATGAATGTTGCACATTTTTATTCAGGCACCTGTTATCTATTACGATTATCACCTGCATTTATTCGTGACTAGAATGTTTAATTTAAAAATTTGGTCCGACTATTTCTTCAACAAAACAGGAACGATCTTCTGTATTATTATTAAGCCATTAAGGTATTTCTGCTTCGTGGTTGTAGTTGAATCAAGTTGATAATCGTTAACTTGAAAACCAAAATCACAAAGCGACATTAACATTTCTGTACAACTTTTAATAACTTTATACTTTATATATACATTACATTACAATCGTTGGACCAGCATTCATTCCGTTTTCTCACTCGTGTTACATCGGGACCCACACGCTCTGCTCTCTAAGTCGATGTATACCTATCTGTTTCCAAACCGTGTATATACACTAGTTATACAAGGAAGGTTATAAGTACTTCCTAGTAAAATGTAATGCAATGTAAAATCATTCAATTAGCTATTTGCTAAAACTTCCTGATTAAGTGTGTACCTGTGAAGCTACTACCTCAGAGAGGTCTTTACAGGATTACCTAAGACTATTCGTAACTATATGTATTACATATGTTTGCCTGGCCAGATGTGTAGTCATTCAAATACGTGTATTCTAATAAATATCATACATCAAATATTAATTAACTAATTTAATTATTAATTTTACAAATAACGTCACATTCTCACCTCAAAGTCAATTGAATTATGAGATTGCAATAATCTATGAATTCTGAAATGATTGTATTACTAATACATCATTTTTCTAAAACTACATGTGTAACTTAGGGATCATAATATTTTCTCACTCAATACTCGTTCACCACATCCTTGCCTCAATGCCATATGTTTTAAAACAGAAAATACCTTGAAATTAGCACATTAATATATAAATCTAAATAAAGCTTTGGGTAATTATTATAATACAAATAATAATTAAGCTTTAAAGCATGAAAGCTTTTGTTGAGATTTATATGTGAATAAAATGTTCATATGCAGGTAAGGTTTCTTCTATAATTTTGTTTTCCCATAACTCAACACTTATATCAACCTTCATCTACCGAAACAGTTTCCGAATATTAAATGTTACAAAAAAATCCTTCACAAAAAGTCATATAGTATGCCTCTGTAATTCCAAAGATTTCTTTGTGGTGGCTCCAATATCACACATTTTCTTGAACTTGATGGCTGCTGACATGGATCACCTCTTATTGACATTTGTAACAATTTTGCGTTGTTCCTGTTGAATGTCACCATTTTGAATTAATAACTACAAATGTTGAAAAGTATATACATTTCATTTCATTTTACCTCCACGAAAAACTGTTTTTTTTGGTTTCCACACCTATATTACCTGCAGAGAAGCAACATACTACAGTTTAATTTATCTGAACATTCTATTTTTATAAGTATGGTGTAAAATACATTATCAATTCAAACAAAATTGACACCATAGCTACTGAGAATAAGTGAGCTATCTTGTGGCTTTAATTACTATGAAAATGATGAGGTAAGAATGAGAATTTATATTTCATGATACAATACCAGTGTCCCAGACAAAACGAAATTAATAATTAATGTCATGATATTAAAATGTAAAATATCCATACCTTATCAAATGTCTACACATTAATAGACGTTATATCTTATGTTAATTAATACATATAGTAATAATGATAATAATTATAATAATAATATCTAGAGTTGAGCTTTTTGCTAAAGGAAAAAGGGGTCATCCGACCATAGCTGAGGCTACAGCTTTGATACAGCTTCAGCTGAGTAACAGAGCAAAGCTCAGAAGCTATGACCCGAAGACTGAAGTCCGATCCTCAAAGACCAATCTTGATATTTTGAGCTATTTTGATTTGAAATGTTGAAAGTGAGCTGTGACCTTGACCTTGAAACTTTCCACAAATATTCTTCACGCATTGTCTACTAACATCCGTCAGCAACATGTGAAATTAACAGTTTGAGCTGTGACCTTGACCTTTGAATTAACGACCTAGAAATTTCCCACAAATATTCTACAGTACATTATCTACAGATCTTCTACAGAAACATCTATCCAAAAGTTCTATAGATTTTTATCTATTTTGAGGTGATTTTTTAAATTAAACTATGACCTTGACATTTATCCGATGGCCTTGAAACGTCCCACAAGTATTCTTCAGCTCATTCCCTACAAATCTTCTACACTAACCTATATATAAATGTTCTTTAGTTTTTTAGCTATTTTAAGTTGAAATTTTCAATTTGAGCTGTGACCTTGACCTTTTATCTGATGACCTTGACACTTCACACATATGTTCCTCAAAACATTCCCTACAAATTGTCTACACTATTCTATTATAAAAGTTCTATAGTTTTTGAGCTATTTTGAGTTGAAATTTTCAGTTTGAGCTGTGACCTTGTACTTTGATCAGATGACCTTGAAACTTTGCACACATAATCTTTGCCTCATTTTTTATTAATTGCTGTCTTAAACTTAATTTTCCCATTGGGAAAGTTTTGAGTTATTTAGAGTTGAAATTTTCAAATTGAGCTGCAGCCTTAACATTTGATCCGACGACCTTGAAATTTCCCACAAATATTCTTCAGCCCTTTCCCTACAAATCATTTTACATATATATATAAATTCTTTAGTTTTTGAGCCATTTTAAGTTGAAAATTTCAATTTGAGCTGTGGCCTTGACCTTGGATCTTATAACCTTGAAATTTCACACTTATGTTCTTCGAATTATTCCTTACAAATCATCTATAATAACATATATAAATATATATAAGTTCTATAGTTTTTGAGCTATTTTAAGTTGAAATTTTCCATTTGAGCTGTGGCCTTGACCTTTGATCTTATGACCTTGAAACTTCACACATATGTTTCTCAGTTCATTCAACAAAAGAACAAAGAGAAGAAGAAGAAGAAAAGGGACAGAGGGAAGGAGTGAAAAGGGGACGACCACGAAAAGTAGAACAGGAAGAAATACCTCATGATATTTTAATGTTTCTAATGGTTAAGCGATTGTCGTCAGTCTCCCATGTACGGTGACACTTTTCATTTACAATTAAATGATAATAATGGCAATCGAGCAGGTATGATGTATCATGTGCATAAAGAACAACGACCAGTAGCATGGGATCCTTTTGGTCATCATGTAGACGTACCGATGATACAATTTGTGTTTCAGGACAAAAAACGTAGAAAAATATGATGTTTTAGTTCTGATCTAAAAATATATTTTATGGACCTTATAAAAAGGAAGTGAGAATGCACATCAGGGACCATTCACTCTCAGACACGATGGAAAGAACATCAAGTATGGAAACTTTATTTTCATCGACGATGGATGCTAGTCAGACCGTCACGGATAGTGCTCCCACGAACCGAGACATGATGGACAGTGTACCACGAATCCATCGAGTAGAAGTAGATAGTGTACCACGAGCTCATCGGGTTGAAGTGGATAGCGTACCGAGAGTCAATCTGATAGAAGTGACAAGGACTCCACCTACCGAAAGGAGACAAGGTGTGTGACCACTTTTAAACTAAGACCTGCTACCGACAGAGGGTTATCGTTTCATCAGGAATTAAGAATACCTTTAGCCTTGCCTAATTTTTGTACGTATGAATCCAGGTACCTGACGTTTAAAGATCATTGGCCCAAATATCTACCGGGACCTAAACAGACAGAATTAGCCAGAGCAGGATTTGTGTATTTAGGGAACAGTGACCTAGTTCAGTGTTTTTCTTGTGGCATCTGTTTAAAAGATTGGGAATGGAGCGATAATGCTTTTACAGAACATCGACGTTGGTCTAAAGATTGTACTTTCAGTCAATTGCTGATATAAACAAATACAAAAAAAAAAAAACCTGTGTGGAGCCTCCCTTCTGGAAACATCCAAGTGGCTGACGGGAACGAGTCTAAATATAGAATAATAATAAGAAAAACGGCTATAAAGTAAAGTGAAGTGCAGTGACCAAACATCATTTGAATCAGTCATCAACATGAGTTATCCAGGCTTGTCACAGACGCACCCAAATTATTCACCTAATATTACACCTTACATAGAAGGGGCCGATGAGTTTGATGAAGTTCTCAAAACGTTAGACCAGTTGCAAGAAAAAACAAGAAAATGATGCGACCCAGGGAATGTTACGTGATGCCTTGCTATCCACAATACAGAAAATGAGGGAAGAACTCACGAATATTACAACTACTCTGAAAGAATTAAAGGATAAAGTACAGCCAGGAGTCAGAACATCGTATATGGGGTACGAATATAAGCCTACGCCACAGACTCATCCTTGTTTCATTTGTGGTGAAGTTGGACATTGGTCTCCTAGATGTCCTAAGAATAACGAGTCGGCAACAACAACAGCAACAACAGCAACAAAAGTAGAGCCTGAGAACAAAGTAGAAAATCGATCTCGTCAATCGGACCAGTGTTATAAATGTCATCAGTCAGGTCATTGGGCTTATGAATGTCCCGAACAGACTTCAACAGGGGTCAAACGTAAACTCAACTTGATGCTCAAGAAGGGAGGCAAAGCCACCAAAAAAGGGAAAGTGGAAACCGAACAGCAGTGATTGTTTTTTTTGGAATTGTTCATCGTGTAAATACGTTTAGTGTCACAGCGTCAAGGAATCCGAACCGACCGATCTAGGACAAAAGCTGACGTTCTTTTGCTCCGTGCTGTATGGGCAAGATCAACCGTAGTAGTGAGACAAAGTGACTCAAAGTTTTGTTGGCGTATTCATTGTGATGAACGTTTTAACATGAAGTTAATGTTTTCAAAGTGAATGTTCTCATAGTTTATGTTTTCAAAGTTAATGTTCTCATAGTTCATGCTCATGTATTGTACATAGTCACAGACAGTGATTCAGTGTTCTCAAAGTTAATGTTCTGATAGTTAATGTTCTCGTAGTTTATGTATTGTACATAGTCACAGAAAGTGAATCAGTATTCTCAAAGTTAATGTTCTGATAGTTAATGTTCTCATAGTTTATGCTTATGTATTGTACATAGTCACAGAGGGACGGCCCTAATCCTCTGTCGACTATCTAAAACGTTTTTTAGCGGGGCATTAAACTTATTAAAATTTGATCTGGTGTCTGTGTATTTATGACTAAAAGGTGTACACGTTTAGAGTACACTTAGAGTTTAAACCTATTGAATATAAGGTATACACGAGTACACTTAAGAGTCCTGCTCTAGTATCTATAAGGTAGACATAAAGGAGTGATCTGGTGTAAAAAAAAACAACATGAACAAAACTATGAGTAGAAGAAGATCAAGAGTAAAAGTGTAACACTTAGAGTGAGATATAGAGAGAAAGAGATACAGAATAAGGGTATACAAAGGATCTATGTTTTATTACTGCTCTAATCAGTCGTAGGTTTCTTTTCGTAAAAGTTAGGTGGCCCTGAAAAGGGCCGTTGGTGTTTTAGGCTTTATAGGCCATGGCATAAAAAGCATTTTGTCCGTTTTCTCTGCCGTCTTTCTCTTTTTTCTTTTTTCAAGCTTCACGAGCTCAATCCATTCGTCGATATTCGATAACCAGACCACCTTTCTTCCCACTGTATCGGCACATATCATCCATTCTTCTTTGTCTTGTACTTCACCCCACATGGTTACACAGTCAGCCATGATCAAACAATGACTATAGACTCTGAGACATACTCGGCAGAATGTGACGTCACACGTCGCGTGAGCGTTTCTTCTCCTTCTTGTTGAACATCGCTTAGTGAAAAAACAAAAACCAAAATGGAAAGCATCTATACAGAAGCTATTTACAGAATTATTCTGTTACAACTGAAGACCAAGTGGCGTACCATGAAGGGTAATCGTTACTATCAGAGTCTACTGACGAAACTGAATCTGAGATGGAGGCAACTGAAACATCAGCAAACGTCGCAGATAGTCAGAGATCAACTCGACCGGCAGTACCGACAGGGTTTAGAGTATTTGTCAGAGCAGTATGTTTCTACTAGAAAACAGATTAGAGCTAGTTTTCGTCAACTACAGATACCGATCATCATGACGATCAAGAGAAAGACAGATGATCTACAGGAAGCAGAACGACGTTTACCTCTGAAAAAGAGAAGATGTTACTGTCAATATTAGTAACCTAACTAACGGCCCCTTTTCAGGGCCACCCAACTCATTAGAAAAGTAATCTAAACTGTATTGAGATATGCTACATCTACTACTACTGTATAAAACATAAGCCCTATCACTCATTTTATTGTGTCATAAACCCTATAACTCATATTCTTGTCTCATAAACCCTATAACTCATTTTATTATATACACTGCACATTCAGTTTAAGGTTTCTTCTCGTAAGATATAAGTGGTCCTGAAAAGGACCGTTGTTTTTGCCATATCTGCCATGATTCATGTACAGAATCTCTTTTTAAACGGCAAACACTTTTCATCCATTTGCTTACGTCTTCTCTCTTCTCTACCAAACCGTAAAACAGAATTGAGAAGTACAATTCGTCTCAGGCGAACATCTTCTTTTCCCCGATGAAAGTTCAGATCAATCTTTCGTAACTTATCTTTAGTATCACGAATAATCTGCCTAGTATCATATACAGGCTCGATTAGAACAGGTTCGATTTCTTGTTCCATAGTGTACTCCATAGTATACGCCATGTTTGACATTTTTTTTATTTTTATCACTCTTAGACTGATTTCTCCTAGGCGTCTATCACTCTTGACGTTTTCATTGGTGGAATCACGTTGCCAACGATACATAGACCAATCATCAAAGAGGTCAAAGTTGACGAGGCGGAGTACGTCGCGTGCACTGTACTGCTCATATAAAAAGCCGTGCTCGTCTCATTTCACTGCGCTTCATTCCAGAAGACAAAACAAAAATGGCACAGCCAACCAACACAAATCAAAGTAGTATGTATTTGGACAGCACACTCTTTTGGGCGAGAAAGCCACAGTACCTGTTGAAGACCCTGAAGACGGCCCCCCAGGAGTGGGAGTATTTTGAGAAGCAAAAGGCTGGGATGATGAGATTCTGAAGTTGCTGCGGCCCGTGCAGCAGCAGCAGAAAGGAAAAAGCTAGTGTGCTGTAGGGACTGCTGCTGCTGCTGCCTATAAGGCACAGGGTTTTAACAACCCGAAACAAAACGGCCCCTTTTCAGGGCCACCTAACTTACACGAAAATAAAACCTTAACTGAAACGATGCCAGTTTTTGTGTTGTGTTATACTATAGTGGTAAGTCTAGTAGTAAGTAAGTTAATTCTTTTACTTGATTGAACAAATTTTATGAGATAGAAATCAATTCTAAAAATAGTAACATTAAACACTTGAGAAAAAGTTCAGTTAGAGACAAAAATTCAAAACGAGGCATTTCTAAAAATAGTAACATTAAACACTTGAGAATAACTTCAGTTAGACTACTGAGAGCTCATTTGGCAGCCGAAGCTCGAAGAGTCAACATCGTCAGAAAAACTCTCTCTGGGTGAGTGTTTAATTTTTTATTTTATATACAGTAGTACAAGAAATATAAAAACTTGTTGAAACGATGTAAGTGAACAACTTGATACTTTACACTTTACTACTTGTGTCACTTTGTCACTTGTGTCACGTTCAGACTTCATAACTAAGAACGTTGCACATGCTGCAAACTTTGAGAATGGTACACACGTTGCAAACTTTGAGAACGACACAAACTACTTGTGTCACTTTGTCACTTGTGTCATTTGGAGACTTCATAACTTAGAACGTTGCACACGTTGCAAACTTTGAAACATGAGAACGGTACATACTTGATCACTTTGACAAACTTGGAAACATGAGAACGGTACACACGTTACAAACTATGAGAACGACACAAACACTTGATCACTTTGACAAACTTGGAAACATGAGAACGGTACACACTTGATCACTTTGACAAACTTTGAAACATGAAACGGTACACACTTGATCACTTTGACAAACTTTGAGTATGTTGCACACTTTCATGTTCTATGGTTCTCACTCCAGCCGTGAGATTAGTCAGTCCCTGGAAACTAGATATCCCATGATTCCATACCCAAGATGGCTACCCTTCCTAACCTTCCTGTTGCGCTACCCAACCAGCCTCTGGTTTAATGTCTACACCCCATATAGAGTCATCACCCATTTTGTTCCACACCTATAGTCTATACAGAGTAATCTCCCGTTGTTTCACCTATACAGGCTATACAGAGTGATCTCCCTTTAGTCCTACTCATACAAGCTATACAGAGTAATCTCCCTTTGTTTCACCTATACAGTCTATACAGAGTAATCTCCCTTTGTTCCACCTATAGAGTCTATACAGAGTAATCTCCCTTTGTACATACTCTACAAGTCTTAGTACAAGCTTGAGTCGAGCTCGGCCTACCGCTTCTCGCGCATGCGCATGATACACAACTCTTACCGACGGTGGCGCCACCAACTACGAGTTTCACAAACCTGGAAAAACCCAAAGTTTCGGTTCTAAAAATAGATTCACTCTCAGCTCAAAACTGGAAAACCCCAAAGTTTCGGTTCTAAAAATAGATTCACTCTCAGCTCAAAACTGGAAAAACCCAACTTCTCTCTCTTCCCGTTGACTTCTTGCGAACTCACGTGACCTCTCGTGACTTCTCGTGACCCCAACCTCTTGTAACGAAGGCTTTCATTGGCTCCTTAGCCAAGATGGCCGCCCCCACAACCTTCCACTTCCGGTCATAGACACGCCTCCAAACTCAACGATTGGCTCTTTCTTCTTATTGCCATGACAACATGACCTCACTTCCGGTATGACGCACTTCCGGTATGACCTCACTTCCGGTATGACGCACTTCCGCTTATGGCGTCTTAGGCGGCTCCATGGCGGGCATTTGAATTGACCAATCAGAAGCCAGTATTCTGATGACGTCATCAAACAGCGCCACTGGTGGCGCCCCCTAGTGGCGAAAATTCAAATGCCCGCCAGGGAGCTGCCTATAACTACTTAAGTAGTTTGAATCGCATGGTTATTTTGCCAAAATAACAACCCATTTCAGTACTTTCAGTACTTGGATTAGTAAGGATTAATTGTATACATGCATGACTAAAGGACAAAATCTCCCTTTCTAATTATTGTAAGACTCCTTAAAAATAAATGAAAATGTCAAAGTCGATAAGTTAAAACACAGTACATAATTTTTAAAAAAACAAGCTGAAATAATAAATCCATGCATGTCTATCAAATTAAGTGGATTTTTCAAAATGGATGTTAAAATTTACCAAAATTATCTGTTATTGACAAAATAAATGTCCCAATTTCTTTTCTGTAGTCTACAATTTGTTTTGCACACATGGAAAACCGCAAACGTTCACCATTAAGAATTGTTTTCTGCCTTTGCAAAGAAATAGTTCATCATGAAAACAGTGAAGATATAAAGTATTATTGCCAAGTTTTGATGTATAACAATGTTTTAACTGCCTGAGGCTGAAGAATAATTAGAGTACATAGCACTAGTGTTAAACACTTTATTTTCCCCTCACGCAGTGAAATGAAAATTTTATTCATCAGAAATATTCAATTTATTTCATTTATCTATATAAAAAAATTTCAAAGTTTACAAAGGTTTTGCAAAGAATGCTATCCTTTATCCTTACTTGAGGGTATACAGTAGAAGGACTAGATTGTATAGTAGAGCAGGCTGTGTATAAACCAACCACGACCAGTGGAGATTATTATAATGGGATTATTAATGGGATATACCATAGAAAGTTTGAGTGGTACTTACGAGAAGGGAGATAGCTAATATTCATTCATAGCAACTGAAAGTAGCCATTTTATTCAACATTTTTTTACCAATAAGCTGGATGATGACCGATTGGTACGTAACTTACGTAGGTAGGCTTATTTCACACGGACTGATTTCACACAATGTGAGTGACGAATTGTTTCTGATAGGAATATCCGGTGAAGGCAAACAAGTTATCAGGATGCTTGACAAAGTTGCACTAGGCCTAACACTCTTTTTTTCTGTTGTAACTACGACATGAACTTTCATTTTTGTGGTCTGTGGTTCCGGTCAGAACATAACCTAGATATACCGCGATATGGGCCTGTAAAGTGTGCTACAGATGTATAGATGTCTTGAGTTTCCGATTTCTTTCTGCGATTTTGTTGTTGTTGTAATGTATGGCTTTTAAGATTAAATAATTAAGAGGTAGATATGTGATATTCTATTGTTTATTGATTCATTCATGCATTCCCACGTCAAAATGTAAAGCGTTTAACACTCGGGTCACGTGACTGCGTGTACTGACAAATCCAACACATCGCTCTATATACTTGCAACGAAGGGAGTTGCAGTCGGTATATAAATATTGTGAGTTTGAGTCCAGCCAGCGGCAGTTTGGTTTCCTGTCTTATGGATGAGACAGTAAAAAAAGAAGAACTATGTCACAGTAGGTGTCGGCATGTTAAAGAACCCTCACTGCTCAATGGCCATAAGTGCTGAGCATAGGTGAAAATTTGAAGCCCTTAACCGGCACTTGGTGACGTCTCCATATGAGTGAAAGACTCTTGAGTGGAACATTAAACACAATAAACAAACAAACAAACAAACTTAATACTCATGGTCTACTAAATTTTAGTGATTTAAAGGTTAAAACATGTAAAATTTGTTCAGAAACTGGATATGTTTGTATATTTATGGCATACAGTTGTAAATAATGAACAATAGTACTGTTTATCTGTAGTATATAAATAAGAAATATTAAATAAGAGTAAGAAATATTAAAAGATTGTTGGAGTACGTACTCAAATTTTGTGTACCATATTCAAGTATTTCTTCATTTTTTATATTTTATTAATAAATACTTGGTTTTATAAGTTCACCTGAGCCAAAATCTCAAGGTGACCTATTGTGGTCATCTTTGTCTGTCGTCGTCAGTTATAATTCATTAACTTTTACAATTTTTCGAATTCTTCTTAAGAGCCAGTGGGCCAATTTACAAATTTTAGACTTTCTCTCAAGAACCAGTGGACCAATTTTGATCACACATGGGAGGAAGTATTACCATGTGAACCCCATTAAGTTTTGGAATGAAAAGGGCTTGCATTAAAACTTGGTACATACTAGGTATTTCAAAATCTTCTTATGAACCAGTAATCAGATGACATTCAAATTTTGCATACATAATTAAGTATCTAAAATATCTAAACAAAATATGTTCATAAGCGAGTCACTAAGGGGGCACTTCAGTAATGGAGTACAGTTTTATACAAAAAAATTATAGATTAAAAAATGATTGACTTTTTACAAACTTCTTTTAAACTCTCGGACCATAAAACGACTTAGGTAAGATTGTCAAGGGGCAGTGTAAATCTTGTCCATGACATATGTCCCAGTTTATGTCCCGATTCACTTAACTTGGATGTTTGAACATTAATCTATGATTAATTACTGACCATAATCTATGATTAATTATTTAATAACCAGCCAAGAGGTATAAAACGTGTTAAGAATCAAATAGGCAGCACATTTTGTGGCAACCAATCAATCAATCAGAGTTGATTTAATGTGCGGTGTGACTACTCAAAACCCTTGCCACAGGCCGGAGCTATCCCTGTAGCTCGTCGTGGGTTTGAGCCCAGCCTGCGGCAGGTTGGTTTCCTGTCCTTCAGACTGAGACAGTAAAAGTCGAAGTCCCGTGTCACAGTAGGTTTCAGCATGTTAAAGATCCCTCACTGCTGAATGGCCGCAATTTCGGAGCATAGGCCAAAATTTGAAGCCCTTTTACCGGCATTGGTGATGTCTCCATATGAGTGAAAGATTCTTGAGTGTTAAACAAACATTCACTGTTTTTTTTAAATTCCCTGATTTGTCAACACTGTGAATATAGTGAATACTAATTCACCGAAAGTTATTCCCCTTTGTACAGCATATATGAATAGTAAGGTCAAATTAATCATTTGCAAACAAATCATTGCCAAACTGGGTTTCTGGAGCAATTTTCACAAAATATGTATAAAGAATTTCTATGCCTGTGTAAATCTCATTTTTTGTTATACATGTAGTACATAAATCTATACTGGATTTTTGAAAAAAAAACACAGTTAATGTCCCTTAAAGAATCTTTTAAAATCTATTTCAGTACCAGTTTCAACTGTCACAATTTCACCAGGAAGTGGAACAACGATAGATGGAAATGAAAACCAGACAATAACATTTACTTGTACAGTAAATAACAATGTAAACCCTCCACCAACAATACAGTGGTTCATTGGTTCTACCAACATAACCAACATGGCTGGTCCTGATACCACAACACTTTCTCTTACTATAAGAAGGTCACACCATAACAAGTCCTTAAAATGTACAGCGTGGAACACTGGAAATGAAAAACCACTGAATGACTCAAAAATACTGAATGTTAAGTGTAAGTATTTCTAATTTGCATTATGTATTGAAAAGTTGCTCAAAATATGGCTGCTAAAATTATAATATTTAGGTATCTAGTAATGGTGGGTAATTATTGTGGTGTTTGCCATTCTAACATTCAAAGTTATATGTAGGGATCATGCAGATTTCAACACTGAATTGTTTCTACAGTTTTGAAGCATTATAGTACACTAAAATTATGGCTTTTTGAAGGGTATTCCGTGTATCTTTTTTTTCTATTCATTTATTTATAGTAACGTTTATGTCTATGATGATAGTAATCACATTAACAGGAAAAATAAAACTAGAATGATTATTTTGATAATCAAAGTCATGTATACACTTGAAGCATTTACACACAATAGGATTCTAGGCCTGTCGGGTCTACCAAGCTAAATGGGCACATATATACAACCACAAGGAGTCTAAATCAAATCATAACAGGGGTGACAAGGTACTTCTCGTCACAAAAGTAATAGACATTCAGGGCGAATTTGTTGCAAATAAACTGATTTAGGTTTCGGTTTATGGTTTTAAACTAGTCTGCAAACTTGTTATGAAACTGTCACTGGTTTCTATGGCTAAACAAATAAATAGTTTTAACTACTAAAATGGGTAGGCCTACAGAAAGACGTAAACAGTCGCTCTTTTAAATGAGATGTAAAAATGAAGGGGAAATAATACCAACATTACAAAAAAGAATATTAATCTTATTGCAATATTTATTAATCCTGATTATGCTGTCTCCACATTTTGAATAGCCAGGCGTTAAAATGCTACAAAACCGAAATCCACTCTATGGTCAGTTTCTTTTGAAAAAAATGTGAAAACATTAGTAAACGATTAAATGACAATAGTTGATTAACTTGGAATTTGAATTAATCACCATTTTAATATTGTTTATGTTTCGAATGGAAAGTTTACTAAACTGGTTCCAAACTAAATCCAGTTTCTGTACAACAAATTCGCCCTCAGTAATACATGGAGTCCATGTTTTACCTGTACAACCTACTTTTGGAAAGTAGACCATATTGATTGGCTTTTGACTCTACCCGGATGTGCCACTTTACCTTGGTAACATATAAAAAGGGCAAATTTGTTGCAAATAAACTAGTCTCGGTTTTGGTTTATGGTTTACAACTAGTTTGCAAACCGGTAGTAGTAATAGGCAGCTCCATGGCGGGAATTTGAATTTTCGCCGCTAGGGGGCGCCACCAGTGGCGCTGTTTGATGACGCCATCAGAATGCTGGCTTCTGATTGGTCAATTCAAATGCCCGCCATGGAGCCGCCGGTGACGTCATAAGCGGAAGTGCGTCATACCGGAAGTGAGGTCATATCGGAAGTGCGTCATACCGGAAGTGAGGTCCTGTTGTCATGGCAATAAGGAGGAAGAGGCAATCGTTGAGCTCGGAGGCGTGTCTATGACCGGAAGTGAAAGGATGTGTGGGCGGCCATCTCGGCTAAGGAGCCAATGAGAGCCTTCGTTACAAGAGGTTTGGGTCACGAGAAGTCACGAGAGGTCACGTGAGTTCCCGAGAAGTCAACGGTACGAGAGAGAAGTTGGGTTTTTCCAGTTTTGAGGTGAGAGTGAATCTATTTTTAGAACCTAAACTTTGGGTTTTTCCAGGTTGTGAAACTCGTAGTTGGTGGCGCCACCGTCGGTGAAACTAGTAGTTGGTGGCGCCACCGTCGATGAGAGTGCGCATGTGCGAGAAGCGGTAGGCCGAGCTCGTCACTGTGAGTTAGTCGACGAGAGTCCTGTTTCAAGTGCGCAAGCGCGAGAAGTGGTAGGCCGAGCTCGACTCCAGCTTGTACTAAGACTTGTAGAGTAAATGTATAGTGATGGGTTTTTGAGGTCTAGAGTGAATGAACATTGATTAGATGATGGGGTATTTCCCTGATACCATAATTAAGTGATAAGTAATGAAGTTACCTAATTTTTTTTCTGAGATATTTTTTGTGCATGTTTCATACGATAAACACTAATCCTATGGTAATACAAATCCAAACACTCACCCTATGCTGGTAGTGGTTTTTTTCTGACGATGTTGACTCTTCGAGCTTCGGATCGCAAATGAGCTCTCAGAGGTCTAACTGAACCTATACTCTAGTCATGTGACTTTTTTTGAGATAATTCTATTTTTAGTGCATGGAAAATAATCTAGCCCTATCTAATAAAAAATGAATACTCACCCTATGCTAAAAGTAGTGTTTTTTTCTTATGATGTTAACACCTTGAGCTTCAGATCTCTCTAGTCACATGACTTATTATATTTAGACTTTTATCTAATGAAGTGAATACATCATAACAAAAACACAAAAAACACAAATAAAGTTTAATGCTGAATATACGCGACTAAATAATGTAGTCACTACAAATTAACACAAACACAAACCCTGCATATCTTTAGTGAAGGTTTCTTTCCGAATAAGTTGAGTGGCCCTTAAAAGGGCCGTTGATTGCTCCGAAAAGCTGAATAAGAGAGAGAGTCTAATATCTGTCGAGTAGACGTCGCCAACGCCGAACTTCTCTTTCTTTTTCTATCATCAGTCGATTTATCTCGGCCTTATGTTGTCGAAGATTGGCTAATGCTTCCTGAGCTAGTACGTATTGTACAGGTACTGGAAGTGAAGGGTCAGGTCTAGGTGGTTCCTGGTGTTGTGTAGTCGGTGTCACAGGGGTCCTATCAGAATTGATTGGGCTGCGTGGCCTTACTACAATACGTGTCCTCTGTGTCAGAATGATTCGCATGTTTCTCTCTTCAGGTTGCATTTCCATGTCTGATGAGTTATCCATGATGATGAACTAATACCGAGACTCGGGCAGTATTAGCTTATGTAGAGTGAATGACGTCACGTATTGATTTTTTCTCCCGTCTGAACATCTGGCCACCTGTTTTTTTTACATTTTTGACACTTGGCATCTGAACACCTGTTGTTGACACTTTTGACACTTGGCATCTGAACACCTGTTTTTGACATTTTTGACACTTGGCATCTGAACACCTGTTTTTGACATTTTTGACACTTGGCATCTGGCCACCTGTTTTTGGCATCTGGCCACCTGTTGTTGTAGTCTGTCTAGACATCTGGCCACCTGATGTTGACGATTTTTCTGTCTACACATCTGGCCACCTGTTTTACTGTCGCTATTATTTCAACAGTGCAGTGCCTTATTCTATCTCTGAATCTTTTACTTAGAATCTCTATAGCTCGTACGTCTCATAGAGGTGTGGCACACACACTATTACGCTAAGTATCCTTATTTTCTCTTACTTAGGATCTGTATAGTTCGTACGTCTCATAGAGTTGTGCTACACACACAATTACTCTTTGTATCCTTATTTTTTCTTACTTAGAATCTCTATAGCTCGTACATCTCATAGAGTTTGTGATACTAATATTCCTTCTCATAGTTTCTCAATGGTGTTTTTACACTATATAACTCTTGTACCTTTGTATCTACCGTGTACTAGTACTATGCTTAAACTATAGGTGTACACCTTATACCGAGATAAAATACATGAACATCTTTTTTTACAAAAGCGTTCGATGTCGAATGACAGTTTATTAAGTACACTATTCTGTGCCTTGATGTATTGATAATGCATCAAGAGTACGCGTTTTTTATCTTTACAAGATCAAAATCTTACCGTGACTGGCATTACAAAATGGCGAGACCTGCCAGTACAGTCAGCTGACGTCACACTAGTGCCATCAGCTGACATGTCTAAGCGGATTTCAACTCTAAATTGTTTCAGGCTTATGATCTAAATGGAGTTCGCACACTAAGTAGTGTTTAGTCGCCTCAATATTTTAAACTTGCCGCTATAGAATAACATAACATACATAAAAAACCTGCAGACTTTTAGCTAAGGTTTCTTTTCTAATAAAATGGGTGACCTTTAAAGGGACCGTTGATTGCTCCGAAAAAGCTGAATAAGGGAGACTCTAGTATTTTGTCGAATAGACGTCGCCAACGGCGAACTTCTCATTCTTTCTCTATCATCAGTCGATTTATCTCTGCCTTGTGTTGTCAAAGATTGACTAATGCTTCCTGAGCTAGTATGTATTGTACAGGTGTTAAAAGTGGAGGCTTTGGTCTAGTTGGTCCCTGTTGTTGTGTAGTAGGTGAAGATGGTCTAGTACGTAATGATGGGGTCCTACCAGAATTGATCGGGCTGCGTGGCCCTACTACAATACGTATCCTCCGTGTAAGAATGATTCGCATGTTTTTCTCTTCAGGTTGCATTTCCATGTCGGATGAGTTACCCATGATAATGAACTAATACCGAGATTCAGACAGTACTAGCTTATATAGAGTTTATGACTTACGATGTGTACTCTGCGTTTTCCTGTGATGTGAGCCCCAGATACCAAACATGTCACATAATCCCTGAATGGCATTTTTCTACTCTCTCTTATCCTTTTTTCTCTCTCCATTTCCCCAATCTCTCTCTCTCTCTCTCTCTCTCTCTCTCTCTCTCTCTCTCTCTCTCTCTCTCTCTCTCTCTCTCTCTCCCCCCCCCTCTCTCTCTCTCTCGTTTCCCACATTTCTTCTGTTTCACTTCTGTTTTGATTCTTTATATTATTTGTCTTTGATTTTACACATAAACAAGAAGAAGAAGAAAAAAAGAATGGGTATATATATATATATATATATATATATATATATATATATATATATATATATATATATATATGGTAAGAAATGTGGGAAATCAGATCAACATCGACGAATGGCCCAGTTGTTGAAATTCGAAACAAGAAAAAGACAAAGTCAGTGGATCTAAGACTGATTATAGTAACAGCAGATTCTGTAGTCTCCTTATTAGCATCCTATTAAAAAGACGTATTCCCTTTATAATCTCTGTATGCCTTACTTAATCTCTGTATGCCTTACTTAATCTCTTTGTATATTCTGCCAGTCTCATAGAGTTGCGTTATACACTTCTGCTTTATACCTTCTAATAAGTCGTATAATTTTTATCCTCTTTGTCACCGTATCTGTGTAGATACATCCTAGATACTGTATGTTTACACCTTATAAACCAACTTACAACACAGTTTCATCAAGTCTAATACCCCGCTAAAGAGAGCTTTTGAAATAGTCTGCAGAGAATTAGTGATGCCCTACTGTTACTTTGTATAATACATAAGAATGAAGTAAAACACGTATAACTTTGCACTCATAACTCTGAAATAGTCTAAAGAAACATACAAAACAGTACGTTTTACTTTACTGATACGTATGAGATTATGGCATTAGACGCACTCCCTTTGTTCCCTTACTTTCTGCATCCTTACTTATTCTCTTTGTATGCCTTACTTATACTCTCTGTATCCCACCCTTCTCATAGAGTTGAGTTATACACTTCTGTTTTATACCTTCTAATAAGTCGTATAATTTTATTCCTCTGTGTCACTGTATCTGTGTAGATACATAGTAGATACTCTATATATACACCTTAATAACCAACATACAATACACAAGCACAAGGTCATTTTCCCTCAAGTCTAATACCCCACTAAAGAGAACTTTTGATATAGTCTGCATTGAATGATGTTTAGCAGGGATATCATATAAGGTATCCTAGACTTCTGTCACACTGAAAGGAATGACCTATATAACCTATCGAACCTGTTAAATTTTGAAACTTTGTAAGCTAGAACATTGAACATTTCCATACTTCACAACTTGTGTCACTTATGTTACTTGTGCTACTTGTGCCACTTGTGGCACTTGTATTACTTGTGTCACTTGTGTAACTTGTGTCACTTGTGTAACTTGTGTTACTTGTGTCACTTGTGTTACTTGTGTCACTTGTGTTACTTGTGTTACTTGTGCCACTTGTGCCTCTTGTGTTACTTGTGTCACTTGTGTTAGTTGTGTCACTTGTGCCACTTGTATTACTTGTGTCACTTGTGCCACTTGTATTACTTGTGTCACTTGTGTCACTTGTGTTACTTGTATTACTTGTGTCACTTGTGTCACTTGTATTACTTGTGTCACTTGTGCCACTTGTATTACTTGTGTCACTTGTGTCACTTGTGTTACTTGTGTTACTTGTGTCACTTGTGTCACTTGTGTTACTTGTGTTACTTGTGTCACTTGTGTCACTTTGAGACATCATAACTTAGAACGTTGCACACGTTGCAAACTTTGAGAACGACACAAACACTTCACCACTTTGGCAAACTTTGAAACATGAGAACGGTACACACTTGATCACTTTGACAAACTTCTCAATGTCATCTTTTGGTCATCATGTAGACGTACCGATGATACAATTTGTGTTTCAGGACAAAAAACGTCAGAAAAATATGATGTTTAGTTCTGATCTAAACATAGATTTTATGAACCTTATAAAATGGGAGTGAGACTCCACATCAGAGACCATTCACTCTCAGACACGATGGAAAGATCATCAAGTATGGAAACTTTATTTTCATCGACGATGGATGCTAGTCAGACCGTCACGGATAGTGCTCCAATGAACCGAGACATGATGGATAGTGTACCACGAACCCATCGAGTAGAAGTAGATAGTGTACCACGAGCTCATCGGGTTGAAGTGGATAGCGTACCGAGAGTCAATCTGATAGAAGTGACAAGGACTCCACCTACCGAAAGGAGACAAGGTGTGACCACTTTTAAACTAAGACCTGCTACCGTCAGAGGGTTATCGTTTTTATCAGGAATTAAGAATACCTTTAGCCTTACCTAATTTTTGTACGTATGAATCCAGGTACCTGACGTTTAAAGATCATTGGCCAAAATATCTACCGGGACCTAAACAGACAGAATTAGCCAGAGCAGGATTTGTGTATTTAGGGAACAGTGACCACGTCCAGTGCTTTTCTTTGGGAATGGAGCGATAATGCTTTTACAGAACATCGACGTTGGTCTAAAGATTGTGCTTTCAGTCAATTGCTGATATAAAGAAAAACAAAAAACCCTGTGTGGAGCCTCCCTTCTAGGAACATCCAAGTAGCTTACAGGAACGAGTCTAAATATAGAATAAGAAAAACGGCTATAAAGTAAAGTGAAGTGTAGTGACCAAACATCATTTGAATCGGTCATCAACATGAGTTATCCAGGCTTGTCACAGACGCACCCAAATTATTCACCTA
This sequence comes from Atrina japonica, assembly GCA_030159075.1. NCBI lineage: Eukaryota > Metazoa > Mollusca > Bivalvia > Pterioida > Pinnidae > Atrina > Atrina japonica. The sequence goes on along the minus strand of BROG01001760.1, from coordinate 9,811 downwards.
ATATTACACCTTACATAGAAGGGGCCGATGAGTTTGATGAAGTTCTCAAAACGTTAGACCAGTTGCAAGAAAAACAAGAAAAATGATGCGACCCAGGGAATGTTACGTGATGCCTTGCTATCCACATTACAGAAAATGAGGGAAGAAATCACGACTATTACAACTACTCTGAAAGAATTGAAGGATAAAGTACAGCCAGAAGTCAGAACATCGTATATGGGGTACGAATATAAGACTACGCCATAGACTCATCCTTGTTTCATTTGTGGTGAAATTGGACATTGGTCTCCTAGATGTCCTAAGAATAACGAGTCGCCAACAACAACAACAACAACAGCAACATCAGTAAGAGTAGAACCTGAGAACAAAGTAGAAAATCGATCTCGTCAATCGGACCAGTGTTATAAATGTCATCACTCAGGTCATTGGGCTTATGAATGTCCCGAACAGACTTCAACAGGGGTCAAACGTAAACTCAACTTGATGCTCAAGAAGGGAGGCAAAGCCACCAAGAAAGGGAAAGTGGAAACCGAACAGCAGTGAATGTTTTTAGTACTGTTTATCGTGTAAATAAGTTTAGTGTCACAGCGTCAAGGAATCCGAATCGACCGATCTAGGACAAAAGCTAACGTTCTTTTGCTCCGTGCTGTATGGGCGAGATCAACCGTAGTAGTGAGACAAAATGACTCAAAGTTTTGTTGGCGAATTCATTGTGATGAACGTTTTATATAAAAAAGTGAATTAATGTTTTCAACGTTAATGTTCTCATAGTTCATTCTTATGTATTGTACATAAGACACAGAAAGTGAATCAGTATTCTCAAAGTTAATGTTGTGATAGTTAATGTTCTCAGAGTTCATGCTCATGTATTGTACATAGTCACAGAAAGTGAATCAGTATTCTCATAATTAATGTTCTGATAGTTAATGTTCTCATAGTTTATGCTTATGTATTGTACATAGTCACAGAGGGACGGCCCTAATCCTCTGTCGACTATTTGAAACTTTTTTTTAGCGGGGCATTAAACTTATTAAAATTTGATCTGGTGTTTGTGTATTTATGACTAAAAGGTGTACACGTTTAGAGTACACTTAGAGTTTAAACTTATTGAATATAAGGTATACACGTTTAGAGTACACTTAAGAGTCCTGCTCTAGTATCTACAAGGTAGACACAAAGGAGTGATCTAATGTAAAAAACAAAACTACAAAACTATGAGTAGAAGGAGATCAAGAGTAGAAGTGTAACACTTAGAGTGAGATACAGAGAAAGAGATACAGAATAAGGGTATATAAAGGATCTATGTTTTAAAACTGCTCTAATCAGCCGTAGGTTTCTTTTCGTAAAAGTTAGGTGGCCCTGAAAAGGGCCGTTGGTGTTTTAGGCTTTATAGGCCATGGCATAAAAAGCATTTTGTCCGTTTTCTCTGCCGTCTTTCTCTTTTTCTTTTTTCAAGCTTCACGAGCTCAATCCATTCGTCGATATTCGATAACCAGCCCACCTTTCTTCCCACTGTATCGGCACATATCATCCATTCTTCTTTTTCTTGTACTTCGCCCCACATGTTTACACAGTCAGCCATGATCAAACAATGACTATAGACTCTGAGACATACTCGGCAGGGTGTGACGTCACACGTCGTGTGAGCGTTTCTTCTCCTTCTTGTGTAATACTATGAGGTACGGGAGTTAAATATTAACTTGTAAATAAAAATTATTTGATAATAAAATTGGTGTGGCTTGTGATAAATCGTAACATGTACTTCGTGAAAAATACAGACAGGGAATTAAAATACAAAATGAAAACATGTTTTGGATAAACAACTTGTCAACACATAGCATCGAAAATAAAATATAGAAATTGATTTTCGGATAATGTTACAGCTGCAAGGTTAAATAGGTCAATCACCCGTATTTCTCATGTTCTTTTTTGGTTACAAAGCGGGATGTTTTATTTATTCAATGAAATCTATACGATCACGAACTGTTTATTGATTCTTAGTGGGTTACACTTGTTGAACATCGCTTAGTGAAAAACAAAAACCAAAATGGAGAGTATCTATACAGAAGCTATTTACAGAAATATTCTGTTAAAACAGAAGACCAAGTGGCGTACAATGAAGTGTAATCGTTACTATCAGAGTCTACTGACGAAACTGAATCAGAGATGGAGGCAACTGAAACATCAACAAACGTCGCAGAAAGTCAGAGATCAACTCGACCGGCAGTACCGACAGGTTTTAGAGTATTTGTCAGCGCAGTATGTTTCTACTAGAAAACAGATTAGAGCTAGTTTTCGTCAACTACAGATACCGATCATCATGACGATCAAGAGAAAGACAGATTATCTACTGGAAGCAGAACAACGTTTACCTCTGAAAAAGAGAAGATGTTACTGTCAATATTAGTAACCTAACTAACGGCCCTTTTCAGGGCCACCCAACTCATTAGATAAGTAATCTAAACTGTATTGAGATATGCTATATCTACTACTCTATAAAACATAGAACCTATTACTCATTTTATTGTGTCATAAACCCTATATCTCATTTAATTGTCTCATAAACCCTATAACTCATTTTATTATATACACTGCACATTCAGTTTAAGGTTTCTTCTCGTAAGATATAAGTGGTCCTGAAAAGGACCGTTGTTTTTGGCATATCTGCCATGATTCATGTACAGAATCTCTTTTTAAACGGCAAACACTTCTCGTCCATCTGCTTACGTTTTCTCTGTTCTCTACTAAACCGTAAAACAGAATTGAGAAGTACAATTCGTCTCAGGCGAACATCTTTTCCTCGATGAAAGTTCAGATCAATCTTTCGTAACTTATCTTTAGTATCACGAATAATCTGCCTAGTATCATATACAGGCTCGATTAGAACAGGTTCGATTTCTTGTTCCATAGTGTACTCCATATTATACGCCATGTTTGACATTTTATATTTTTATCACTCTTAGACTGATTTCTCCTAGGCGTCTATCACTCTTGACGTTTCCATTGGTGGAATCACGTTGCCAACGATACATAGACCAATCATCAAAAAGGTCAAAGTTGACGAGACGGAGTACGTCGCGTGCACTATACTGCTCATATAAAAAACCGTGCGCGTCTCATTTCACTGCGCTTCATTCCAGAAGACACAACAGAGAAAGATGGTATTAGTGATTAGAGTTCAACCAACTAACACATCCGATATGTTTTGGGAAGTTTTGGGCTAGTAAGCCAAAGTATATTTTGGACAAGTTGAAGACGGCGTCAGATGAGTGGGAATATTTCGAGAGGCAGAAGGCAGGGCTCGAGAAATGGTGTCAAGTCGCAGAGGCCCGTGCGAGAGCAGCCAGAAGACAGAAGGTGGTCAACTGCTGCTGCTGCTGCTGCTGCTGACAATAAGGGTTTTAACAACCCAAAAACAAACGGCCCTTTTCAGGGCCACCTAACTTACACGAAAAGAAACCTTAACTGAAACTATGCAGTTTTTGTATGTGTTATACTATAATGGTAAGTCTAACCTATAGTAAGTAAGTTATTTCTTTTTTACTTGATCGATTCAATTTTATCAGACAGAAATTCAAAACGAGGCAATTCTAAAAATAGTAACATTAAACACTTGAGAATAACTTCAGTTAGACTACTGAGAGGTCATTTAGCAGCCGAAGCTCGAAGAGTCAACATCGTCAGAAAAACTCTCTCTGGGTAAGTGTTTAATTTTTTATTTTATATACAGTAGTACAAGAAATATAAAAACTTGTTGAAACGATGTAAGTGAACAACTTCATACTTTACACTTTACTACTTGTGTCACTTTGTCACTTGTCTCACTTGTGTCACTTGTGCTTCTTGTGTCTGTTTCTTTGAGACTTTATAACTTTGCACACATTGCAAACTTTGAGAACAGTACACACGTTGCAAACTTTGAGAACGACACACAAACACTTGATCACTTTGACAAACATGGAAACATGAGAACGGTACACACTTGATCACTTTGACAAACTTTGAGAACAACACCCACACAAACACACACACACACTTGATCACTTTGGCAAACTTTGAAACATGAGAACGGTACACACTTGATCACTTTGACAAACTTTGAGAACAACACACACACACACTTGATCACTTTGGCAAACTTTGAAACATGAGAACGGTACTCACTTGATCACTTTGACAATTTTTGAGTACGTTACACACTTTCATGTTCTATAGTTTTCCTTCCTGCCGTGATTAGTCAGTCCCATGATTCCATACCCAAGATGGCTACCTTTCCTAACCTTCCTGTTTCGCTACCCACCTACCCCTTTGGTTTAATGCCTACAGCCCATAAAGAGTCATCATCCCTTTTGTTCCACCCTATAGTCTATACAGAGTAATCTCCCTTTGATTCACCTACACAGGCTATACAGAGTGATATGTCACCTATAGAGTCTATACAGAGTAATCTCCCTTTGTTCCACCTATAGAGTCTATACAGAGTAATCTCCCTTTGTTTCACCTATAGAGTCTATACAGAGTAATCTCCCTTTGTACATACTCTACAAGTCTTAGTACAAGCTTGAGTCGAGCTCGACCTACCGCTTCTCGCACATGCGCACTCTCACCGACGGTGGCGCCACCAATTACTAGTTTCACCGAAGGTGGCGCCACCATCTACGAGTTTCACAAACCTGGAAAAACCCAAAGTTTCGGTTCTAAAAATAGATTCACTCTCACCTCAAAACTGGAAAAACCCAACTTCTCTCTCTTCCCGTTGACTTCTCGGGAACTCACGTGACCTCTCGTGACTTCTCGTGACCCCCACCTCTTGTAAGGAAGTCTCTCATTGGCTCCTTACCCAAGATGGCCGCCCCCACATTCTTTCCTTCCGGTCATAGACACGCCTCCGAGCTCAACGATTGGCTCTTTCTCCTTATTGCCATGACAACAGGACCTCACTTCCGGTATGACGCACTTCCGCTTATGACGTCACAGGCGGCTCCATGGCGGGCATTTGAATTGACCAATCAAAAGCCAGCATTCTGATGACGTCATCAAACAGCGCCACCGGTGGCGCCCCCTAGCGGCGAAAATTCAAATGCCCGCCATGGAGCTGCCTATTACTACTACCGGTTATAAAACTAAAACTGGTTTCCTATGCCTAAACAAATAAATGGTTTAAACTACCAAAATGGGGTAGGTCCTGGTCCATGTTGTCGCTGCCATATTGCAGCAACAAACTTGCATAAACCTATTAAACCACCTTAGGAGGCAGATTGAATGGTTAGATAAACTAGTTTAGTTTAGTATAAAACAAATGAAAAACAAGTTTTAGTGCAGAACCAGCTTCAAACCGGTTTATATAACAAATGGAAAGTTAACTGAACTGGTTCAAAACTAAAACCGATTTCTGTAGATCAATTCACCCATAGACTCATAGTAGTATTGATTTTATTTTTGCGGGAGATAACTTCATGAGCGTCACTGTAGCTGAAGTATAAATTTTATAGTCATGTTGAAGTAGTTTTATTACAAGGATTTCAATTGTAGCTGACTGTGGTAAAATTTTCACTATTTCTCTTTCTCTGGTTTTTATCCGCTACTTTTTCGAAAAATAATACTAATTTGCTTTTATCCTCTGCAATAAAATACTTTAAGACAAGTTACTTTTGTTGTTTACAAGCTTCTTATCATTGGCAATATAAATGCTAAATAATAGTTGTGGAATGCATATCAAAGTACATTTCAAATAGCACACTAACTTTCTCTTTCTTTGTTGGTTTAACAGCAACTTACATCATATATTGTGATTGAAATGTGAACCATGATTATTTTCTATAATTTGAGTTGTAATTAACACAAAAAGAAGCAGCACAATGTTGTTGACCTGTCTGCGCGTGATTCAGTTTTCCGAGTTCTAAATCTCATTATAGAAGCATTTTACCTGAAACAAGAAAAATGCACCATACTAGTTTTAGTTTATAAAAGAAAAGTGTAATTGTAAGTTTGATTATTTCCATAAAAGGTCTACTTAGAAATAATATGAATGTTTTTTTTTTTGTATCAAATGTTAAAATAGGGTAGGCCTGTAGGTAGGTGGCCAGTTATATTGTACATGATCTCATATCAAATTCAGATGAGTCCAAATGTTGTTATGTCGAAATCAATGTGATATAAGTCCCTTCATTCAACTCACAATGGCTGATCACATATTTTTACTTGCAATTTTCATTTTCTCAAATTTCTTGAATATAGTGAATTCATAAAAGTATCTCTTATCAAAGAATGAAATACAACTTCGGTATGCTGAGATTTTATATGAGCTATGCTTTTGCTAGGTTACATGTACATGGAAAATAAAAAATGATCGTTGATCGGTTTTACTCTAAACATTCTAGAACTAGACTTTGAAGGAAAATTCAGCTTTTTCTTTTGAAAAAAGGTCAGTGCAACATAAGATGAATACCAGATTTATAACTGATTGTTTACGAATAATTGTACAGAAGATCAAAATGTATATATAGACCAATATATTATTGATAACGATTATATTTCTTATTTATATTCATTATTATTATTATACCTCTTGAGAAATTATTGCGATTTCATTGGAGCATCATCATTCATTCGGCACGATTATCAGGGTGATATGAAAAAAAAAATTATCACATTCCCAGAAATGGATATGCATCTCTGAAAAGCTTTGGTTGAATGGTTCATGAATTATTGCATGGACTCCTGAACAGAGAAAGCGAAAGTCGTCAATGTAAATTTTGACCTCCATTTTGTCATCAGTAGCAACATACCGGTATCAAAATTTAAACGCTTTGGTTGAATGGTTCATGGTTTATTGCATGGACACGACTGGGATTGAGCCGGCCTGGATCGTGAGGTCGTGAGTTCGAGTCACACCGGCGCCAGGTTGGTTTCCTGTCTTTCGGATGAAACCGTAAAAACTGGATGTCCCGTGTCACAGTAGGTGTAGGCACATTAGAGAACCCTACTGCTCAATGGCCGTAAGTGCCGAGCATAGGCCAAAATTTGAAGCCCTTAACCGGCATTTGGTGACGTCTCCATATGAGTGAAATATTTTTGAGTGGGACGTTAAACAACAATAAACAAACAAACAAACGACTGGGATTTATACAATTATTGACTTTGGTTGAAAGTAGCATTAAGATTTATCAGTCCAAAGACGCATGATATGGACTGAGGCGAACCTGAGGTTAACATCATGTTTCTTTGGTCTGATAAATCCTTATGCCACCCAAAATTAAAGTCAGTAATTGTTTTATAATATGACTATTTCAAAATTCGAAACAGAAAACAATCTTGATTCACATTTAATGTTTAACTCCTGCACAGAACGATTTTCAAAATATTTAGGATGTTCTTTTTTCATGAATGATTAAGAATGATGGTTAAATAATAGCCGTTTTTTCATTGGTTTACAAGTCTGCATTTTTTTCATCCAGTCATCTACACATACACAAATAGGAAAAGAACGGAAGCACGATAGGGTGACATAACAATCCACGACCCTCTGGACTGTCGAATGAATGAATGTCAAAATGAAGATGTCATATTTTTTGTATATCATTTATTCATGAGAAAAGTCATTAGTGAGATGGTCCTATACTTTCTGTTACAATACTTGTCATCTTACAGCCACTTTCACTTCGCTCAATATATTCATAGAAATATTCCGATTTGTTTCAGACCCTCCAGCATCTACAGAAACTCTACAGATCACAGGATACACAAACGGTCAGGTGTTGTACGAGAACAATTCAACATTCACTATCTATTGCCGACAGTCAGGAGGCAATCCACTGGTCAACATTACACTAACATGTGCTTCAGATACAGGAACCAACGAAAATACAGCTACAGAAGCGATCAGAAAAGTAACTTTGAAACAAGACAGAAATCTGAACAACCAACGTTGTGACTGTGTGTCTACTCACATTGAAGGTTACAGACAGAGTACAAGTGTTACTTTCACTGTGTATTGTAAGTACATGTAGTTTATTATAGCAATAGTAAATTTAACTGTAAGACTATCTTCAATTATTGTAGCATATTTTTTATATATGTATCGTAATAATAGACATTTTATTTTTTATATATGTATCGTAATAATAGACAGTTTAACTTGACTTATGGGGCAGTAATGTTGCAACAGATGATCATCTCATTCTGCCATGAGTGATTACAATATTGCAGAGAAATAGAACTGATAATTGTATACCAATCTAAATTTATAATGTTTGGCAACAATGTACTCAAGTAAACCATATCATCAATATTGTTTAAAAGACAAATTTTGTGTATTGACCACCTTTTAAAGTGGTTTCTTCTTCTTGATAATAAGTGAAACCATATAACTGAAATTTTTAGCGCGACGCAAATTTAGCGTTTTGTCGTAAAATATGGTACATAATTTTAGTTATTTTAGTGATTTTAATGTCTCGCCTGCAAGGCAGAAGAGATCAGTGATCATGTCCAGCAGCGTCGATGATGACAATGGTGGTGTTGACGTTGTTTTCATCATTTCATTTCTAACAATTGAGTAGATTCTCACACACATGATCCTCATTATCTCTAGATGTGCATTTTGGAATTCTGAGGTCGATCTTACATTTTCTTTCTGGAAACTAAGTCATGGTCACTGGAAATCGTTTCCAGCGCAGAACTGATAACTAATGGATGGATTGGAACAGTACTTCATACAAATGTAACCTCTAGATGTGTCTTGGTACTGGAGCTGACCCGATTTCTGGAAACTAGGTCATGGTCCTAAATTACTGGGTGGATTGGAACCAGCTTCACACAATTGATCCCCCTATAACCTAGATGTGCCTGTTTGGGTACCACAGGTCTGACCTGATCTCTGGAAACTAAGTCTTGGCCACTGAAAAATCATTTCCAGTGCAGAACTCATAAATTGCTGGGTGGATCGGAACCATATGTCGCACAAGTGATCTCCATGTACCCTAGATGTGCCTTTTGGGTTATAGGGTCATTGAAAATCGTTTCCAGAGCAGAACACTGCTCTGAGTGGATTGGAACTATACTTCACTCAAATGCATCATGCATCAAAGATTTGCCATCTAGGTTACCAGAGTTGGTCTGACCTACTTTCTGGGAAAAAGGTTATGGTCACTGAAAATCATTTCTGTAGCAGAACTAAACTGATGGATGGACCGGAAATATACTTCACACAAATGACACTGAGCTGGCCAGTCCCATCTACTTCTGGGACTCTTATTTACATTTTTGTTAATTTTTTAATAATTGATTATATGTCACTGCAGGTGAGATATATAGCTCTTTGGAAACTCTTACCCATGATGAGGAATGAATTGTTAGCGGTATTCATTTTTAGCGATATTGGCAACCCGTTAATAATGCAAAATTGTGATCCACACTAAACTTTCTGCTTACACACTATTTCCTTTCTCATTTTTATAGGCCTTTATTTGCTGACATTGACATATCTAACCTCCGGATTATATGTCAAGATGATTCCAACTTTAAAAACTTATCTATGTTTTGACCATCTCATATATATTATAACTTCTGTCTGATAAATGAAATATCTAAAAATGAAACAAATTTTATCATGTACACAATACCTTTGAATCAATTTATATGTCACCTGAATTTCTCTAATCACATCCGTTTTCTGATATGTCATGCCGCATATAGGATCTAACGCAATCTGCAATAGGGTCATGTGTTGATGACCTTGTAGGTGTGTCAGTTTTTATTAATGGAAATGCGACTTAAGCTATCTTGATTGTTTATTAAATGGCAAAGAAATGTA
>BROG01001759.1:0-29502 GCA_030159075.1 Atrina japonica | reverse complement strand
AGTTCAAATAATTCATTAAAATGTTATATTGTTCACTCTGTATCAACAGAACTAAGAAAATCATAGTTTTATTAAGTATTCAGTGATATATTATTTCTATAAATTATTATCCTTTGGAATGATAGAATCAAAATAATTCCGATACATTTCTAAAGAACCGTGATCACATTGACCTAGTAATATTATATTAATAATTCATGTGATATCAAAAACCGTGTTTGGTGTCAACGCCCCGCAAATATTACGGTCGGTATAATAGTATTGTTTGCGATTACTCTGTCTCACTAAGTGAAATGTTGAGCTGCTGTTCAATAGCGATTGATAAGACGTCTTTACCAATTGTGACGAGGATTCGTTTCTACCATATTTCCTTTTGGATTGCATATATCCATGGCACCCACCTCTCAATTTTCAGATGTCTGTGTTTGTCTAATTTTTAACAGATTTGTATCTATATGGTGGACATCCTCATGATTTATACGTTGATATCTGATATTCTTTATTTGTTGGACCTATTTCACACAAATCTATTTAGGTGATGTTAATATTGTCAATTATGTCAAAAGCCTAACCATCACCATGTCCTGTAATGAAATGTATTGACTCCCTTACAGTGACTCTCTTTCACTAATTGGATCTAAAAACTAACATTTTCAATGACATTTTCAACAACCTCGAGAGATTTCAATGTTATATTTGTGGTTGCCGTGACATGCTAACAGCGGACACTGATTCGTTCCGGACACCTGATTCCATCCCGTTTTGCATTCGCGCTCTTCATGTTTCGACCTATTTTTATATTCAATTTGTCGTATTCTAATGGTACTTCTTCCTTTTTTCTTCAGTAATGCAATAAAGATACATTCAATCTTACATTTTACCTATGTAAATAGAATATATTTCACACAACAAAATATACTTCATGTATCCTGCTGGATCCATGAGTATTTACAATTCACATGTCAACATCAATGCAGACACGAAGTTTCGGTGCTTAGTTGCTTATCAACATTAATGTATTCAAGTTATAAAATTGGATTCTATATGCTTTGTGTCACTTTTGCTTATTTCAACTTCTGTCTCTCACTCAAAGAAATTTCGGTTACGGATTTCATAATACCGCAGCAAGAGTTGGAGGTATGCTGGCTCCGCAGATGGTTTTTATTGTACGTATTCATATCATATATATACATGTATATATATATATATATATATATATATATATATATATATATATATAATATTTATATATATATATATATATATATATATATATATCCATTATACAATTGAATTCGACATTTTCGAACAGCAAAAACAATTCTGATTTTCAATTTCTGATTATTCCATTGGTGAATAAAGGGCAATCGTAAATTTTATGGTGCACGTCACAGTAAGAGATTTGCACCAAGCCATCTTTCATCTTTTGTTCACACAAAGTTAAATTAAATTTTACCTAAAACGAATTTAGATCTGAAACGTTTATTAAATGTAAACTTCGTCAATTGATTTGGAGAAAGCCGATTATCGTTTTGGCGTAATATACAATCGGGTATGTGCTTTCGACACATTTCTGTCGTCAATTCATAGAAAAGAATTAAAGAAAAAAGTTCAAACCAAATCTAAATTATTGAGAAGTTCCAGAGAAATTAACATGATACAATGAATTTAACAAACTGAAATTTATTGTTTAAAAAATATATTTTAACCTTGTCTTTCTATGTTTGTGTATCGAACTCGGTCTCTTTACAATCAATTTGTCAATTTCATTTTTTCTTGTTCAGAGCGCAACTATCCCAGGTTTTCTCTATTTCGCGTCATGTGCGTTGATGATTGCATCCGCTGTATGTGCTGCATTGTCAACAGAAACGAGTGGACAACAACTTCAAGATACGATACACATGACATCATTTACGACGTCATCATCATCATCATCATCATCACCATCATCTTCATTAACTGAGAAAAACCAGGTTTATCTTGAGAAACTAAGATTAACTCATTATTGCAATTTCGACGTGTTTAATCAGTCAATCCTAGACTTTCACACAGGCTTCATACTTGGACATTTTACTCACTATAGACACAGTCGGGAAATTAACAACTAAGCTATACGACATACGACAAACGCGACGATCTCGGCTTTCCTGTCATTATTTATCCACATTTTGGTATGATATCCCAGTATAATCAGTATATGGAGTTTGTAATTCACAAACGATCAGATACGCCAAGGTGTGTTCAATATGTGAACATTTTATATGTAGAGGTGGACTGCTCGTTGACGGGTTGTTGACGCAGGGATGTCGAAAACTGCGTTTGATGTCAACGTTCCGCGGGTTTTGTGGTCGGTATAGTAGTCTTGTTTGCAACTGCTTTGTTTCGCTAAGTGGGATGTTGGGTTGCCTGTTCGTTGGTAGTTGTTGAGACGTCTGTATCAATTATGACAAGGATTCGTTCGTCACGTATTTCACTTTAATTTGACTGTGGACTCACGACAGGTATGACCGGTCGACAGGGGATGCTTAGTCCTCCATGGCACGTGATCCCTATCTCTTAATTTTAAGAGGCCCGTGTTTGTCCATTTTTACCAGATTTGCATGTATATCCTGGACATCCTAGTGATTTATTCCTTGATATCTGAGACTTTTTATATTTTCACCTAGTTTTCTCCAGTTAAACCTAGATTGTCTCAGTAACCCATATTAACTTGTGAAAAACTAGGTATAACAGAAAAAAAACTAAGTTTAACTGCACCAAAATCACAAAAATGAGTTGAAACCATTTTATCTGAGAAAAACTAAGTTTAACTGCGCCACAATCATATTAATGATTATTTTGCGCAGTTAAAGCTAGTTTTTCTCAGTTAAACTTTTCAACTTTTTTTTCGCGATTAATTTGAGCTACGAAAACAATTAGGTCTAACTGGAAAAAAAAAATAGGTTTAACTTTACCATTCGATGTAATGGTTTAAAGATGTATTTTTCACTAACAGAGAGCGCATGTAGTCAAACTTATTTTACACGTATTTGTATGCAGCATGGACTACAAACAACTAAGTACTATTTTCATAATTTCGTTTTTCCTATATTCTGATTCACATGCAAGATTCCAAATTTCTATTTTTATGCTTTTATATCAAGATCTGAATAACTCTAAAACATAATCTTTAACATATCAATACCAAGCAGTTTTATTTCAGTGGTATTGAGATCTGAGGTAATGTTTGCTTTTAAAACAAATGAATGATCAAATCTCCCGAAGTTTTTGTAATTGATGATATCACAGACAGATAGATCAATAAATATGTAATAGAAAACGGAACATTTGTGTTATCAACGGGCCAGTAATTATGACAAGAATCCGAAACTACCGAATATCGCATACATTGTGCGCACCGATCACAAATTAAAGGGACGTAACCCGGTAGTATCCTACTATCCTGTCTCTTTATTATTTATTCCAAGCATATTTCACACAGATGCCTCTGTACCAGAAGAAGAAAATAGACCTTTATTTGTCATTTTCGTCTGCCAACAGTATTGTGTCAGTTAATACTGGCGATTTCCATTCTTTTAGAAATTATTTTGTGTAAGAGATTTGAATACTCATGCTATCAAAGCGTGTAACCCTTTCAACCCTACAGACCACAATAGACTGGTCTAAACAATGGAATACATCATATCATTTAGATATCTAGGGGTGAAAGGGTTAAATGGAAAAAAATGACAAACATTTATTGGGGCAATATCAAACAAATTTATAATAAGCGCGAATTTAATTATAAATATCTGTATGATATAAAAATTTCAGATACCAAAGTATAAATCAATAGAATGTCCAGGACATAGATACAAATCCGGTAAAAATGGACAAACACGGACCTCTGGAAACCAAGATATATTTTGATATATTAAACTTTTATTTGTACATAGATGTATATTTCACAAACTCTGGACATTTCTCAGAAATATACCGTAAACATAAAACATTTTTTAGTGTGAGAATGAGAATGTCAATGAAGTATGGTATAAAAGATCTGTAATATTAGAATTTGGCATGAAATGGAAGCACTTTATAAAATATTACATTTGTTTATATTTTCTTATGAGGACATTTACAATATACATATGTGGACGACAAATAAATAACACACGACATACATGATTATGTATTTTCTCATTTCATATTGTCACTTTCCCTTATTTAAGCAGTTATGTTCCTTTCAATAGCATTTGGTGTTCTGGTCTTCAACATAATCCAAGCTAGGGCTAGTTTGTCAATATACGATATGTCATATACGGAGAAAAACTAATTAGATCTACGTTAGTGGCATTAGAATATGAAAACGGAGTTTCAAATGTCGTAAATGTTGCAGCCGGTGTAATCCATTGTTTTTGCATCTATAATAGTCTTGTTTGCGACTACTCTGTTTCACTAAGTGAAATGTTGAGTTGCCTTTTCGTTGGCGGTTGTTGAGACGTCTGTACCAATTTTGACGAGGATGCACTCCTCACGTGTTTCACTGGACTTGACTGTGGACTCACGGCGGGTGTGACCGGTCGACAGGGGATGCTTACTCCTCCATGGCACCTGCTCCCACCTCTTGGTTTCCAGAGGTCCGTGCTTGTCCATTTTTACTTGATTTGTATCTATGTCCTGGACATTCTATTGATTTATGCTTTGGTATCTGAGGTTTTTATATCTATTATTAACTTGCCGCTCGCATTAATGGGCACCAACTGTGCTTCTTTGCCAGATAACTTGCTCCTTTATTCCTAAAGAATATTCTGAATCCAAACCTTATGTAAACGTTGATAGCTCAATAGTCTAGATTGTGATTGTATGAAAATGATTCAAGGCAAGTGTAATGTGTGAATTCTTTAATAACATAAGCAGATGTTTAATTTCCAGTTAATCATTCAAATACCATTTAAAAACACTTCCAATTTTATAAATAAATGTTATATCCACAGTCAAAGGTTTGTTCCTAAGTTTTTTTTCTGTGGCTAGTCGCACATCAATACTTTGATGAAGCTAGAGCAATCAACAGACACATTACATGTGTCAATGGAGTTCTCAAATCCTAAATTTCTTAAAGAATTTGACAGTTGAATCAAAATTAGCGTGCACTAGGATAAACATTTTCAAAGGCAAACGATAGTTGACAAATGCAATATAACATTCTTTCATGTGGTGAGTATTTCCATTTTTGCTTCTCTGTCATCCTTTTTTTCATGGTATCTGATTGATTGCAGTAATCAAATACAAATTATTCCTGACAAAAAGATAAATGTCTCGAAACATGAACTTGTATAAAAATGTGTTACAATGATAATCAAACGTATGTTCTTAGGGTCATCCTTTTCTTCGAAACATTGTTCGAAATAATATTTCTTGAGACATGAAAAAGAAGTGTTGTTGAAAAAATAGATTTGTAAAGGACAGCATTGTAACAGAGAATATGGAAAAAAAATCAAAAACAGATTAACATCTATTACATAAAACTCTTTTGTATACAAAAATTGAAATCGCAGATATAAATATTTGGTGTTAGGTCATGAAGAACCTTATTTTGTCAAGGAACACTCTGATTCCAATAACAAGTACAATGAAGACGATGCTATCAATATGCTGGGGTTTCTAGTAGACACGTTTTCGTGGATTTTGCGGGAAAAGTTTTCCAGCAGATTGTTGGCATTCTAATGGGTACCAATTGTGCACATCTCTTTTTGATATCTTTTTGTATTCATATGAAACGGAATTTATACAGTTTCTGATCTCCAAATGAAACAAATAGTTAGCATCTCAGTTAAATTTTACTTACAGGTATATCGACGATGTTCTGTCCATAAATAATTAAGAATTTTAGAATTACCTCTGCCAGATGTTGAGCTACAGATCAATGAGACGACAGAGAGCATCACATCTACTTCTTACCTAGATTTACTCCTGTCGATTGAAAAAGACGGTAAACGTCACATACCCCTGTATGACAAACGTGACGATTTCAATTTCCATATCACGAACTTCCCGTTTCTAAGTAGTAATATTCCATCTTCTCCTGCCTACTGCCTCCACAACTTATACCTTATGTCAGGGCATGCACTTCTTATGAATATTTTATTCTGAGAGCAAAGCGATTAGCCAATAAACTAGGTTACACTGTTGAACGCTTGGAGTCGTCGTTGAAGAAGTTTTATGGTCGATACGGGGATCTTCTTAAAATTTATGAAGTCCCACTCTCAGATATATGAGATAGTATTCTGGAGCACGGCCAAAGACAGTGACTCCCTTTCACCAATCGTGCTTTTCACCGAACTTGACTTTATCACCAAACTTGACCTTTTCACCGAATTTGACTAGAAAGTTTTCAATGGAATTTTTGCGACGGGTTTGGCATGCCAACAGAAGACGCTGACTCCTTCCGGACACCTGATCTTATCCCGTTTTGGGATTCGCATTTATTCTTCATGTTGAGACCTTTTGCACATCTGGTTCGTAGTGTTATAATGGACTTGAGTTTTGATTATGGATTGGTAGTTCTTCAATTATACTTTGAATGTCCTATATTTTGCGACAAGACGATTGTCTATCGTTAGGACAAATACTACTTGTTAAAAGGGAATTAGCTGTGTTTAACCCTCCCCCCCACAAATTTGTTTCGATATTTACTGTTTTTACTACACTTGCACTTGATGTACAAAACAAATAAGAGCGAAACACAGGCATAAAAGATCTTATATCCCTATATATATTGTGTAAATAAGGTCAGGTCCAGTGTGATATTCGTATACAAATAGTAAGGAAGAGTGTTTTTAAGCGCAAGTGAAAAAGTGCCAATCCTGGGATTCACGAGCAATTTTCACAAAATGTATATTAAGAATTCTATGCTAGTATATATATCTTTTTTGTATTGCATATCAATCTGTATAGTGAAAAAAGGGGGATCCTGTTTTGAATAAATGGTAATGCCCCTTTAAGCAGCCATTGTTTCAGTGGCACACGTTTGCACTTCCATTAATTTCTACTGCCCCGGGTATAATAAATGACGTCCCATTTATGAAATAATTTTACTGGAAATAAAAAAGGGTACACCAAATATTATTGTTAAAATAATTCTACATAGAACAAATTTGAAGACATAAACAATATCTTTATAAAGAATTTTAAAATTATAAATAAATGTCGCTTACAGAAGAAAATACGGTTGTACTATTGATTCCCATATCAGAAAAGTACAAGACTTGCCAAAAACCAAAACTAAGCTGGCACCAGAACACAAGTGGGTGACATCGGTATTGGAGCTGGCATACAGAGCCAAAAAAGGATGTTATGATTGCGAAGTGCTTTTAAGAAGATAGAAAGATTAACTTGAATCATTGATAAGAACTCAATTCACTCGAGATGGAGGGAAGTGTCTGTATTTTAATGTGAAGTTATTAAATTAAGGATATTTGAGACGAAAACAAAATGTGGTAATGGTTAACTAGCAATGCATATCGCCACTCTCATTATTAACATACTTATGAATTCATTTTGCATTAAAATAATTGTAACAGTATCTAAAAGTCAGTTATTATACGATGTCGTCAATAATATTAGTATTGACATTACCATAGGAATAGATATATCAGTCATATGATGGCGTCCAGTTTTTATTGGTGGAAGAGAAACCCCGGTTACCCGGGTAAAGACCACCGACCTTCGGCAAGAAAACTGGCAAACTTTCCCATTTAATTCGAAATGACCCTAGTGGGATTCGAACCAGAGGTGAGAGGCCTTGTGATTTAAAGCGCAATGCTCTAACCACTCGGCCACGGATGTCCCTTGAAGGTATTGATCTACTGTATATAAATGCTAATTTACAGTTTAACACATATTGTCATCAGGGCGATTTTGTCAAGTGCAAAAGAAATTTTCCACCGTAATAAAAATATTGTTTTTTAATGAATATATTTGTCCACACACACACACACACACACACACACACACACACACACACACACATATATATATATATATATATATATATATATATATATATATATATATATATATATATATATATAATGTTATATTTAAAGTAACTGTAGTCATATTGGTATATGTCGAGCAAAGCAACCGCAAACTTGAAATTACATGTTTATCGTTCATAGTTGCAGAAATTGGTTATATGCGATTACGCAGTAAGAACATATTTTAAAATGTTTCTTATGGATGGACGGATGAAGGGCTGTAAGACCACCATATATTCCAGCTGGTATTTAATCTAATACGTGAAAGAATATTGAATAATAATTGCTGATGTCAAAGTTACCCTATGTCGAGCTACACTTGAGTTCCTGTCGTGTTTGTCTGAGTTATCAATCCTTGTAATTTGCAATTAGACAAAAATTCATACATGTCGTCTTTCAAATATGAGCACTTCATTTATCGTTATGTAAATTGTGTTGTCAAAACTGATAAAGTCTGGAGTGTATATGCAATCATATTTAATCTAAAAAACTCTGGAATTTCCAAAAAGGTCGTACGGTCAGGTATCTGTAAACATTCAGTACCGGTTTGTAAGCTGGCGACACTATCTAACATCGGACGTCAGTAATCTTTAATGATATAATCACTTACTGTAGATATTAGAATTTCGGTTTGCAATATCTGTAATAGCTTTTCATTACTTGTATCTTTTGTATGCTTGTTTGATTGTTATAGAGGCAGGGGATGCACAATTCAATCGTAAAAAATTAACCGTCATAAGCTCGCATATTTTAAAAACGACATTTCACACTTTAACTAAAAATGTTGTGTGTTTGTGCATGAATGTATGTATGTGTCTATAGTGTATTAATGGATGGATGTAAACACATTATTACATGGATGGATGGATGTAAGTGTGTAAACACGTTGACACGTTTGATAATTATGAAATGTTTCTGAGTGATTATTGTACAGGAGTCATAAAGCAATTACAAAACATGTATGTATTACATCTGTTATCGAGATTTAGTCGTGTGTTTTAACAATTAATTGTCAACTTTGACACAAACCTAAATATGTATCAACTTGCCACAACAATTTCGTTTGAATTGGTTTCACAGGCAGTCGACCTAATAATATTAAAACAATAAGAGTTATCTTTGGTTCCAGAGGTCCGTGCTTGTCCATTTTTACCGGATTTGTATCTATGTCCTGGACATTCTTTTGATTTATGCTTTGGCATCTGAAGTTTTTATATCTTTGGTAGCATTATGAGGGAAATTGTTCCATCAACTCTGATCCAATTTGGTATAATAAAAATTCTCTGAACTTCAACCATACGTTTATCATTTAAACCTTGAAACACAATCTTGAAGACATGAAATAAATAACGTACTGCAATATAGCCTTTACCACGTATTGAAGAAATGTCCGCTTAAAATGGAAATCTGAATTTTATATTATTATTATTATTATTATCACATTGCAAAGATACACTATAATGTGCCGCGCAGGGGTTCTTGTGAATGGCTGTGTCATCAGTCATTACACTTTGCAGTTAGAGAAAAACTCATACAGGTCGTGCTTCAGATATGAGCACCTCAGTTATCATTACGCAAATTCTGGTATAAAAATGATATACAATTGATGTATGCAATCAAAATTAATCTGCTGAATTTCTAAAAAGGTCGTCCGGTCAAGTATCTGTAAACAGACACTGTTTAACATCAGACGTCAGTAATGTTCTAATCACTTGGTGCAGAGATAAGAACAACGTAGAGCTATTTATGTAATAGTTTGTCGTTGGTTGTATGTATTGCAAAATTACTTTGATTATTTAAGTGGAGGAAATCAATAGTTTGATCGTAAAATTCAACTGACAATAAACTTGCATATTTTAAAAACGGTATTTCACACCCTGTCTGTCTGTCTGTATGTATGTATGTATGTGTTTATACTTAAAAGTCGCCATGAGATTAAGGGCTTATTAGAAATGGCGTCTTCTTTAAAAAAGAAAACGGGAGTCAAAATTGCATTGTATTGTATGCTTAATGATATTTCAGAACACTGCAAAACAGATCTGCGTTAAAACAAAAAAATAATTGTGGAAATGTAGGAAAATGTATTTCTATTGTTATAAAATATATGATACGTATTTTGTCAATAATGTTTCTAAGTATTCGTATAATTACTGGCATCCTATTGACTTTGGATTAGGTTTTGCTTTGTTTTAAAGGTGTTTCGCTCCTGTTGTTTTTTAATGTATCGCACGACCCGATTTGCCGTACCAAAATTGTTTGTCATAAAAATGAAAATACGGAAAAGTCAGACTTTTTAAATGTAAAATCATTTGTAAATAAATCGTTTTTAATGCTGTGTTTCGCTTCTGACTACTTCAACTGTCGTCCGAAAACGCACTTCCGGTGTCATGTAAACAACCTTGAAAATGGCGAGATGTTTTCTGTTGTGTCCCTGCATGCCGTAACATGCCAAGTGCATGTGATGACTGACGTGGACAAAGGCAGATATTGGAACTAAGAGGACAAATGCTCCTTGGTCTAAGCATGTTTACAGAGAAAATCGAGGTCGGCATGATGCAAGGTGTGCCGTCCATTTGTCCAATACAAAAGAAATCTTAACCTCAAGATAATCGAGGGGATTGAGTCGATGTGAGATTTTACCCTTACAAAATCTTACAAAACCGCATGCATTCAATAAATCATGTTCATCTCAATAAACAATTATTACAAATTACCTACTCAAATGATCACTGTGCAGTTATCACTAGATTTATTATAAAAATTGTGGCTTTTCATGGATTCATGGGGTCAAAAAGTTTGCAAAAGTGAGAGATGCATGATGTGTAACGTACATATTTAATTATTTATCAGACACTTGTGTAATTTTGTTTTATTTTTAATAGCCACGTCAAATATTGTTGTACTCCGGAGTAAGTATGTTAACCCGGTTTTGTGCTATCACGCTAACAATGAATGGTAAAAAGTGTATGCTCTAAACATGGATTCTATATAACTTAACATGGCATGACGAACTAGACGAACTATCCGAGATACAATCGTTGGTGTTATCGAATACAGCGCTATCCAGTTTTAGATTAACTATATTATCCATTTTAATAAAAAACAAAAAAACAAAAAAGATAAGAGAAAAAAAAAAAAAAAAAAACAACAACAAAACAAAAACAAACGTAGACCATCTTGATTGACACTGCCGACCGTAACATTTGCGAAACGTTGACATTAAACGCGGTTTTTGATATCCCTGTGTCAATGATTTGTCAATGAGTAGTTTACCTCTGTATATGAAATCTTCATATGTTATACACGCCCTGGTATATCGGATTATTTGTGAAATATAAACTCATTATGAGGGTGACTGAGGGATATTACAAATTTCTATATCTAGTGGTTGGCTATCAGGATACTTATTTCGTCAACCACTCTGATTCTACACATATATACACCGAAGTTGATATAAAAACATCTTGAATTTCTAATAGACAATATATTTGTGATGTTCCGAGAGGTGGTCTTTCAACAAACTGTCGGCATTCCTATGAAAACCAATTGTGCTCCTTTATTGGCCGACCTGTT
This sequence comes from Atrina japonica, assembly GCA_030159075.1. Classification (NCBI taxonomy): domain Eukaryota; kingdom Metazoa; phylum Mollusca; class Bivalvia; order Pterioida; family Pinnidae; genus Atrina; species Atrina japonica. The sequence continues at coordinate 17,911 of BROG01001759.1, read as the reverse complement.
CTTTTATCCATACGAAGAAGACCTCATTCTGAAACTGCTGATTCAGCAGAAGAAAAAGTTAGCAGTGTCCTTTAAATTTACACTTAGATATATCGACGACGTTTTGTCAATTAATAATGACAATTTTCATACATACGTCAATGCGATATATCCCAGCGAACTAGAAATTAAAGATACAACAGAATCAAGCACGCGCAACCATTTCGGCTTTCCGATCGTGAATTTTCCGCATTTAAGCAGTAATATCTCTCGGTCACCCGCATATGGAGTTTATATTTCACAGATGATCCGATATGCTAGGGCGAGTACAACATTTCATATACAGAGGTAAACTACTCACTGACAAATTATTGACACAGAGATATGTAAAACCGCGTTTAATGTCAACGTTCCGGAAAATTTTACTGTCGGTATAATAGTCTTGTTTGCGACTACTCTGTTTCACTAAGTGAAATGTTGAGTTACCTTTTCGTTGGCGGTTGTTGAGACGTCTGTACCAATTGTGACGAGGATGTACTCCTCACGTATTTCATTTGACTGTGGACTCACGGCTGGTGTGACCGCTCGACAGAGGATGCTTACTCCTCCAAGGCACCTGATCCCACCTCTTGGTTTTTAGAGGTCGGTGTTTGTCCATTTTTACCGGATTTGTACCTATTTTCTGGATATTCTATTGATTTATTCTTTGGTATCTGATTTTTTTTATATTACTATAAGATAAACAGTTGGTACTGAAATACTATGTCCTAGATTTATGTATACCCTCTGGAACTCAAACAGTCCACCAGCAGTGGCAACGACCTGCTGATTGTAAATAATATAAACATAATACCAGCGTAAGAATGGAAAAAGAGAATCAGAGGAAAATACAACGGAAAAATGTTTTGGATATCCTAAACAAGAAATTAGGTATGAACTTGGACAGCGATGACATAGGCATGGCGCATCGGCTAGGAGTGTACAAGGAAAATGGTCTGAGGGGAACCATAGCCATGTTTGTTAGCATAAGAGACAAAAACGAAATCATAAAAAGAAAAGGGATTTTGATAGAAAAGAAAATTCCAATTATAACAAAGGAAGACTTAACACACACAAAAAAATCACGGACAAATCATGAGGAAAGATAAAACAAGAAAAATACTAACAATAAATACAAAATTTATGCCATGACCCGACACTTAAGAACAAAATTCATTGAATAAATCACCAGATGTAAAACTGATTCACGTTTCTTTTTTGTTTTGGACAATGATGAAAAAATCTATTCATAGTAAATATTTCTATCATCAGCCTTGCAGTTAAGGTCAGAACAGAACAATATATATTATTACGTTTTTAGAAATGTCTAATTATTTTCAAAAAAATTCAAACTTTATTTAGGTATAAAAATATACATGTATGTATGTATGTATGTATGAAAAGATGTGTACACTTAAACATCGGTTGCTTTTTAAATGGGAGCTCAACTGATGAAGTCTAATTGACAGAAACGATATCGTCTTAAGTATTATAACTTTGGTACTATATTTATAATATTTATATTCACTGCTGTTCGACCGTTTTAGTCCCCGAGGGTATACATAAACCTTGTACCTGGTATTTCGGTACCAGCTGTTCATCTTATATTAAAGTAATATTTGGCACTTATAACACCATTTGAATTCTAAAATTTTCTAAAGCTAAGATAGCCATTTTTGAACAAAGTGATTACTATTAGACGGATTTTGACTATACTTTAAGAAATAGTATTTGACCTTGCATGGTGCCACTTTCTCTTTACAAAATACACATACTTTTTAAACTGGAGCTCAACTGATGAAGTCTAATTGACAGAAACCATATAGTCATGAGCATTTTAACGCTGGTATTATGTTTATAATATTTATAATCACTTGGTCGTTGCAACTCCTAGGGAACGTTTGAGTCCCCGAGGGAATATACCTAAACCTAGTACTTGGTATTTCGGTACCAGCTGTTCATCTCATACTAAAGTAATATTTGGCACTGTTAACATCATTTAAGTTCAATTTTTTTAAAGCTAAAATAGTTATTTTATTTAGCTCACCTGAACCGAAGGCTCATGTGAGCTATTGTGAGCACTCCCGGTCGGTCGTCCGTAAACTTTTCACATTTTCTACTTTTTCTCTGAAACTACTGAAAGGAAATAAAAATTTCTCAATTTGAAGATGATACCATACTTTTCTTAGATAATCACTTGGGGCCTCTGTAAAAGAAGTAAATATATTTGCAAATATCGCAGGTTTAAAATGATTTTTTTCAAAAACAAATATAATTTGGATAGGGTAAAAATATAGCAAGGAAAAAAACTTGTATGAATTTATGTAAATACTTTATTTGGGTTATTCACACCTTTAAAGTATTAGGAATAGAATATGATGTTGATTTACCAAAAGTTATGAGATCGAACTTCCAAATAGTTAAAATATATGATACAAAGTTGGAGAAAACGAAAACTTTGTATTTTTGGTAAATTTGTGATTAAAAATGTTTTAATATCTCAAATGAATCATCTTTTTTATAGCTCTTCCAAATCCAGATGAAATTTATCTTAAAGAACTAGAATCTATAATTTATAATTTCCTCTTGGGTAACAGTAATGATAAAACTGAGAGAAATGTAATTATACAAAATTATGAAAGGGGCGACATAAAAATGATAAATGTTAAAAGTTTTATAAATTCATTGAAAATATGCTGGATAAAAAGATTAAAAAATGAAGGAAATGAAATAAGAAAATAATAATTAGCCAAAATCGAGATGAAAATAAAATGATTAATTTAGAAACAAATTATATATATAAAATAATACCTATAATAGAAAACTCAATCTGGACACACGTTCCTAAAGCATATGTGACATTTTCAGAAAAGGTAAAAAGTATGAGTTAAAATATTTTTTTCAGAAATTTCAATTTTCAATAATCCAGAAATTAAAATAAATCATGAATGTATTTTTTTGGAAAGAATGGAATATATTATGTCAATGATAATGTGACCGATAACTTGTCTTTCTACCAATTTAATGAATTGAAAAGAAAATACAACACTAAAATAAACTTTGTTACCTATAATGGTTTAATTTGTCAATTACACAAAATATATAGGAACATAATTAAAGAAAAAGCTACTGATATGACCAATAAAATTCCATACCCACACATAGCTAGAAATATAGAAATGATTATAAACAATGTAAAAGAATCAAAGAGATCAGATATAGAGTAATAATAATATTCAACGAAAATCTAAGGAAAAGTAAGGGGGAAATTTTAATATAGATAATAAAGAATGGAAAAAAAATATTTCTATATCCTTTTATATCAACAAATGATGCGAAACTTCAACGGTTATAATACAGAATAAACCAATGAAATGAAAAAAAAACAATTATCCATATTTTATGGGAATGCCAAAAAGTGAAAATATTTATAAATGATATAGCACAATCATTACACAGATTTAATATAAATCAAAAATTTTCACCACAAAAGTCTATTTTAGAAAATTACGATGATATGATTATAACTGAAATTGATTTAAATCATCATATGATTTTCCTAATAAAACTTTACTTATAAAATGAAATGCTAAAACCAACATAGGGACCTGCTTTAAACTATTCGTTAAATAGAGTATAAAGAGTACAAACCTCCTTTAAACTGATCTGAACTGTCATAATTTTGCCAAATAGAGAGTTTTAACATACGGACTTTCTTTGAAGTGATCTAAAGTATCATAATTTTTTTCAAATAGAGTATAAAGAGTAGATACATCCTTTAAACTGATCCGAACTATTGTAATTTCGACAAACAGAGTTTTAACATAGAGAACTCCTTTAAATTATCTGAACTATCATAATTTCGTTAAATAGAGTTTAAATAGTGCAAACTTCCTTTTAACTGATTTCAACTATAATAATTTCGGCAAATAGAGAGTTTTAACATAGGGACCTCCTTTAAAGTGATCTGAACTATCATAATTTCACCAAATAGAGTATAAAGAGTAGAAACCTCCTTTAAACTGATCTGAACTATCATAAATATGTCAAATGGAGTTTAACATAAGGATTTCCTTTAAACTGATCTGAACTATCATAATATCGGCAAATAGAGTTTAAACATGGGGCCTCCTTAGATATACATGTATTTAAACTCTATGGAAAGAATGAATATCTAATTCATAAACAACTGTACAACAATGAAATAAATGAAGAATTTGATAAAAAATGGGGAAACTGGACTCTACTGTTTTCTTAAACATAGGGGAAAATTAATATAGAAAAATAAAAATAAATACTGTAATAAAACTGAACTGAAATAACATACAATAAAAAGAAATATGAAATAGGTTAATTAATGAAAAAAAGTAAAAATGATACCCGTAACATCAACATTAATAAACAACCGTTAATATCAAAATTAAGAAATGAAATAAACATGCAGGATAACAAAGTTTGAAATCAACGCAACTTGTAGATTATATACCTTACATAATCTTAAGTGTAGAAATTTCAATGGGAAGATTTAAACCAGATATATAGATAGCAAAAAAAAAAAAGATAAACAAAATGTGTTTCTATCATATATAACCCATTTTTCTTATTTTTATTTATTATTTTTTATCTCCTTACCATCCTTTCTTACTTTGCATTTCTTGTTATCCATATAAAACCCAGACATACAATGTATAAAAAGTATATATTGGTCAGTATAAGTATGTATCTGTATATACTTGTTTGTATATGTATAAAGATAAGTACGTGTTTGTGCAGGTATGTGTATGTTTGTAGATAGGTCTATATGAGTATATGTACTGTATATACCAAGGAATGCATGAAGCCTATAGACATGGTGCAAATTACATGATATGTATGAATAAATGGATAATTTCATACATATAATCCACTTGTTGGTTTAAGCAAGTATGTTTTTGTGTGTATATGTATAGGTATGTGTACATATAGGTATGTGCAATGGATTTCAGTATACTGGAAAAACACCGGCTTTGTTTACAACATGGGCGCAGACATTTTGGACACCCAAAGTTGTGCGGAGGGTAAAATGAGCCCAGAGATCTGATTGGTCATTAATTGAAAAAAATAGTTTTGCCATTAATGAGTGAAATTAAGGTGATAAAAAAGATACATGAATATTTGTAGTATTTTGGAAATTATAGGTTGACGGTTGAAAATTGAAAGGGAGGGGTCATATGGGAATAGATATTTTCCTTTGGTGCGGAATACTACGAGTTGTAAACAAGTGGAAATTTGAAGTAAAAAACGCAACGGCAACCTATACTTTTGATTGCATATTTTGTTATCCAAAATATTGATCCTTCAGCACAGGGTACTTATTTGACCCAGATTTAATAAACATGGGAGTGACAGTGACCTGAAGTTTTGTAATTTAGCATTGAGGCCTATGGGAAAATATTTGGTGGTGTCTGTCCTATAGAAAATGCACATTTGACACATGTAGCTGGATGAAGCCTGAAAATAAGTCATTTTTCTTATTTTTATCACCTAAGTAGCAATTCATTCACTTTTACTCATACTTTTAAACAGATTTGAGGGTCTCTATGAAATGGGGCACCTGTTGGGGGTCCACAAGGTGCAAATTTGATAGATGTGCTGCCTCTACACACATTATTATGCATTTGTGGCATATTGAGATCTCTTAATTTTATCTGTATGTTTTATATTACACCTAGAACTAATTTTTTACCATTTATTGGTCAAAATCCATCTGTACTTGGAAAATTCAAGCTTACCCCACCCTTTCCTATACAAACATGCACATGTTCTTTTATAAAAAATCATATAGTTATGGTTATGCATAGTGACTAATTTTAGCAAAATATTTTGGAAATGATGTTTCTATTGTAAATTTTAACTCATTTGAATTAAAGTCAGACCTTTTTGAGGTAAAGACTGGTTGATTTTCTTCATTTGAGGGCAAAATCTACATACTGGACCATGTCATTTTACTCGTGCAGTGTATTTTGTACCTTTAGCTGTATATATGTACTGTATCTGAAGGGTAAGAACCATATAATTTTTAAGAAAATTGTATTAAACTGCATTTCAGCATTTAAGTTTCATCAGTAAAATATTTCATCATGCCATATACACTGAAAACAGTATAAAAATTAATTTAAATTACCCCCACCCCCCTTATGCTGATCTGTACACAAGAATTTCCACATTGTGGTTGTGTCATATTGTGTTAAATTTGGGTAATAGATAGTTTGTAAATAAAAAAATTCTTTAGAAATAGGGCGTTTTAACATTTTTTCATAATCTATCAACATTTTAACCTGTAGAAGGAATATTTCAATTTCTTAAATCCAGGAATTATTGTCCAATAAGAGATTTTTTATCTAATTATCATACTCAAGTACCTGTAAAGATAATTACAATGTATCAGTTATATTTTTTTCTGTATTAACTCATCTAATATTCATTCAAGTTGCATGTCTTCATAAGTTTTCTAAATTTTCAGTCATGCATTTTTTGTTTGAATCACTTTTTTCACCCCCCCCTCCCCTTCCAGCAAATGTCACTTAACACTCTCTTGGGGGGGTACCAGACAAAAATTAACACATGATATTGACTTTTACTGGTTTCAAAACTTAGTATAATTAAAATTTGACTTAGTGTTTCATCTGAAACAGAACTATAAATATGTCATATCCTTTTAAAAGCAATTTGACTAGCATTTTGCACCATTTAAGTGTCAGTCATTTTAAAGTCAGACTTGGTTATTTGCCCTCTGTATTTAATTAGTTATATCATGAGACTGTAATTAAGGAATGAAACAAAACATGGACATGTCTGAAAATGATTACATGACATATTTTATATAAATGAACACAATAAGTCTATTGAAATGTGTTGTATGCAACGGTATCCCCTCCCAGAAGCTTTACACTTTTATTAAGGGTGCACTTCATTCCTCATCAATAAAAGCAATTTGATGATATAAAAAATGACATGGTTTTTAACTTGTAAGTGAGCTTCAGAAATTGTTCTTTACTTCTGGTGACTAATTGGTTCCATGCTCATCAAAAAATGATCCCAATTTTTAGGTTTTTGTGAAGAAATGGTATATTTTGTCACTTTTTCCATTATTAAGGGGGTACCGGCTACCCTTATTTGGTATCATGGTCAATATTGGTAAATAATGGTATGGAATCATTCAAAATAATGAAAGTATATGTGTTTTTTTTTTTTTTTTTTTTTTTTTTTTTTTTTTTTTTTTTTTTTACAAACAATTCTGAATGAAAATCATGAAAGAAAAACAGACAACTTCTTCACATAATGTATTTATTTGTTAATAGGAATGAATGGGATTGAGAGGTAGGGGTGTGACACATTATAGACTGTGTTTCTCTTCAGGTTTGGGTTCCCATCCTCATTATTAAGGGGGCTTGGTGTTCATTTAGTGAGATTTCCAAAAAATGCAAAATGACCATTTTTGGCAATGTTTTGGATAAATCTATAGGAAAAACACCGGCTTTGTTTACAACATGGGCGCAGACATTTTGGACACCCAGAGTTGTGCGGAGGGTAAAATGAGCCCAGAGATCTGATTGGTCATTAATTGAAAAACATAGTTTTGCCATTAATGAGTGAAATTAAGGTGATTAAAAAAGATACATGAATATTTGTAGTAATTTGGAAATTATAGGGTTGACGGTTGAAAATTGAAAGGGAGGGGTCATATGGGAATAGATATTTTCCTTTGGTGCGGAATACTACGAGTTGTAAACAAGTGGAAATTTGAAGTAAAAACGCAACGGCAACCTATACTTTTGATTGCATATTTTGTTATCCAAAATATTGATCCTTCAGCACAGGGTACTTATTTGACCCAGATTTAATAAACATGGGAGTGACAGTGACCTGAAGTTTTGTAATTTAGCATTGAGGCCTATGGGAAATATTTGGTGGTGTCTGTCCTACTGAGCCAAAAAGACGGAAATCAGTTTGTCTATTATGGTAGTTATGTTCTATTTTAGGTAAACATTACCTCAGCTTCACCAGAAACGTGGCACTCTTGTAGAGTTGACTTATTCGCCACCTGTATACAACGATTTCTGCGAAGAAAGTACGTATTGATTGTGTTTCCTGGTTTAAATACTATAAGCAAAGTTATAGTTTTGCAAAAAGACCAATACATACACAACATATTAATGCAACGAGATTTATACATTAGTTTTATTTTTCCAATGACCAAAGGATCATAGCCAATACTAATTATATTTAGTAAAACGTCTAGGTACAAATTAGGTACAAATTAGGAAAATTCATAATGATAATTGTTTATATACACACCACGCACTTATCGGAATATCAGTCACGTTAACGAAAATAATACTAGTTTGAGCTGCTGAAATGTCATATTGAAAAAGCTGATTACATAATACGCGCACGTGTATATCTGTTTGTGAATTATCATTTTCTGACAGATTAATTCGAATTCCATATCAGTTTTCCCAAAAGAATCCGGCAGAAAAATTTTTGCGTTTTTAATTTCAATTATTTCGTTGTTTTCATTTATCACCAAAAGTTACATGATGTAAAATATCAAATACTAAAGAATAAACCTACAGGGTGTAAATGTCAATTATACATATACAAATCTGGTGATATTGGACAAACATGGAACATCTGGACCAATGGTGTTTGTAGTACATTCAGGAAGTTTCCTATAGCTAATTATATTGACATGATGGCAAATTAGACTGTTCTTAAAACAAACACAATTACTGCTGATTTTCAGAAATGTCCTGATATTTTAAGTTCAAAAAGTACAAATAAAGTAAACAAAAACCCATCGACCCTCATAACACCCCCGTAAAGAAAAGTTTGAATGTAATATAAAAACCCCCAGATACCAAAATACAAATCATTAAGATTTCCAAGATAGAGGTTCAAACTGATAATAGACGGACAAACACGGACCTCTGGAAATCAAGAGGTAGGGGATCAGGTACCATGGAAGAGTAAGCATTCCATGTCAACCGTTCACACCCGCCGTGAGTCCACAGTCAAAATAAAATGAACCACCATTGAAACCATGACTCAACATTTCACTTAGTGAAACAGAGTAATCGCAAACAAGACTATTATACCAATATAAAAAAAATCAGATACCAAAGTATAAATCAATAGAATGTCCAGGATATAGATACTAATCCGGTAAAAATGGACAAACACGGACCTCTGGAAACAAAGAGGTGGGATCAGGTGCCATGGAGGAGTAAGCATCCCCTGTCGACCGGTTACACCCACCGTGAGTCCACAGTCAAGTCCAATAAAACACGTGGAGTGTATCCTCGTCACAATTGGTACAGACGTCTCAACAACCGCCAGCGAAAAGGCAACTCAACATTTCACTCAGTGAAACAGAGTAGTCGCAAATAAGACTATTATACCGACCGTAAAATTTGCGTAACGTTGACATTAAACGCGGTTTTCGATATCCCTGTGTCAATAATTTGTCAGTGAGTAGTTTGCCTCTGTATATGAAATCTTCATATGTTGTACACGCCCTGGCATATCGGATCATTTATGAAATATAAACTCCATTTGCGGGTGACTGAGGGATATTACTACTCAAATGTGGAAATCCGAAATCGTCGCGTTTGTCGTAAAGCTTACTTGATGATTTCCCGTCTGTGTTGATATTAAGTAAAATGTCTAAGTATGAAGCGTGGGTGCTTGATTCTGTTGTATCTTTTATTTCTAGTTCGCTGGGATATATCGCATTGACATGTCTGAAAATTGTCATTATTAATTGACAAAACGTCATCGATATATCTAAATGTCGAATTAACGGACACCGCTTTTCTTTTGATTCAGCAGTTTCTGAATGAAGTCTGCTTCGTATGAATACAGGTACAGGTCGGCCAATAAAGGAGCACATCGTGTTCCCGACAGGAATGCCAACAGTTTGTTGAAAGACCACTTCTTCGAACATGACAAATAAATTGTCTATCAGAAAATCCAGCATATTTTCTTTATATCAACGTCTGTGTATATAAGTGTGAAACCAGAGTGGTGTTTGACAAAATAAGTATGATAATCAATTTTAAACGTCCATGATCGGGGATTTACAGTAAGGTTGTTCATTTTGTTTTAAATAGCAATATGCTTTGAAAAATGTTTATATAAAGTTATTATCTTCCCATTAATTACGCTTCTGAGTGATTCTCTGTTTTCTAGTAATCTGATTTTGAAGATTAAAAATTAATAAAACCGGAATTTTCGTAATATTCCTGGCGACCTCCGATGAATAAGTTCAACATATAGGTTATTGTCATCTCGTATCCATCACAACTCGTACCTAAGTGAATTGGTTGACTCGTACTCATGTTTTAGCTGACTCGTGCCCATCAATTAACTCATCCGTGTTCATCGCCTGTTTGATTGTAGAATTATTAATGAAGGTATTCATGTATTTACAAACGATGTAATTACCATAATGCTGTTTGGTATCGAATTGGTATACAACTATCTGTCGAAATGAATTGGCGTCAGAAGTACATCGATGACAGAGGTGTTGTCCTCTTCACAAAACGTGATAGGTGGATTAACCTTTTGATTTGTATTCCCCACTGGATACTCGTCGGTAGGATCACAAGAAAGAACGATTATTCTTGTCAGTGTAAATTTAATGTCGCTATTCTTTTTACATAAAATTTGAACGTGTCTTGGTCAAGAAATGATTCAGGAGACTAGGTTATATGGATATAAGGTAAAGGGGTCGTTACAGTTTTCGAGCTATTGGCGATTTAATTTTGGGTACGAAAACAAAGAAATTTAGAATCTCCGAATGTGCTTAGATGTTTATGTAAATGGGCGTCCTCATAGTCGTAAAACCTCGGTCCGAATCGCTAAGTACTTGCCTACCCGTGTTTTCATGTACCCGAAATCACTCGTAGCTAATGGATGTTTATAAAGGAGTAAGTGTGTTCAATTTATCCAATCACATCGATCTGATTAGCTGATGAATGTGCAAGCATCGTTTACTCGCACTGGTTGAGGCTTCATGAATCATAAAAAATATAGACGAGTGGGTTCAAGCACACGAAACTACGAGTAGGAAAGAACATAGCGAATCCGGACCGTGGTTTTACGTCGATAGGGCTACCTATACTGTTTGTTCACAGTTTACATGACACATTTAGGAATCGCTTTGTCGGATTTTTTTACTTGTGTACATGACATGAGAGAAACGTTTCGTGTCAATAAGTAGTTGTTTCAGAGGAACCTTTAAGGAAAATACTACTAGTAGTGCCATCGAAACCGTCGTAATTTTCAAATGAAATTGCACTACTTGCAAACACCACACAATTGCTATGTATATAGCTGTGATTTCAGGCTACTAAAACACGTGTAACTTGTACGAGATAGTCATTATTAACTGTTGAATATTCAAGCTTTTTTTCTATTGTGAAAATATACTTGTGTTATTTTTCTATGGTAGAAACTCCTGTGTTATTTTTCTGTGGTGAAAAATATCACTGTTCCTCTTTAGATCCGTAAACAAAATTATCTGGAAAGCGGGTAATGTTTCCTATTGGTATGGGTCAATACACCTTATTGGAGTTGATTCTTTCTTTTAGAGTTTGTCATAATAGTATGCAACTTAGAGAAATTCCTGTGAAACATTTTATCTTATATATTTATATGACCTGTAATCTAGATACCATGCAGTACTCGATGCCAGATATGAAAAGCATGTACGTTTAGGAACAGAATTAGACCTCGGTCCCTTACGCACTGGCTATGTTAATGTCGGTCGGTTTTTTATGTGTTTTATATTCCTTTTTAAAAAGCAGGACGTGATTTGTATTGGAAATAATAAAATCATACTCTTGCAATAATAAACTCCACCTTGTAAGTCTCTGATTATTGTTCGACATCTTGTTTAGAGAGGGGAAAGTGTTATGATCTATATATGCAAGGATAGGGTGCAAAGTAACACTCAAATAAACATCAAAATGTTGTAGTGTCATCAAGGCAGTCTTTCTCAAACTTTTAACAAATGACTCTATCTACATTGTCATTCCTTCTTGAAATAAAGCAACCCCGACTTCTACATCACTTGCAACAACAGTGAGTTTAAACTATTTTGAATAGTCTGCAGCCAAAAGAACTGGACTATTGATGAGTAGGGGTTTAATTTGAACGAATGGTTCGTCACAGTTCTTATTGCATCCAAACATTAGTTTCTTTTGGAAGAGATTCGTAAATGGACTTACAACTTTGGAAAAAATAGGGCATCATTTTTGATAAAAGCCTTCCATACCTAATATCTCATTAACTCTTTCTTATTTATAAGATTCGGGAACTTCCACTTAGCAATAATCGGTCTAACATAATCTCGACCTACTTTGTGACCTATATAATCTGCAGAAGGATGGAAAAATTCTCTCTTAGCTATATTCACAGTCAAATTCGCTATAATTAATCTATTACATAAGGACTTGGATGAAGGAGTCCATTTTTGCTATTTGCGTCACGTGACGTCATTCTGGAGTCTCTTGGATGCGGTCCCTTTTAATATGTGTTTGGTCATTCTGTTATTGGAAGTTTTTAAAAGAGAAGTAGTTGAATGTAAATAATGACATGAATCTCTTGGACTATATATCTGCTGTGGGGTCAGAAGTACCCTGAAATATGCCAAGAAAAATTAAGAACACAATAAAGTAAATTTATAAATTTTATTAACAATGACAAAATAGAAACTTCATCTAAAAGATAGATTACAAATGATAAAAATCACAACTCAGAATACTCTTGTTCAGTTCCAGATCAGAGATCCACCCGAATACACAATATATTTCGATCCGAATGTAATATGAAAAGGAACCACTCGAATACACAATAAATTCCAAGTTGTATGTAATATTGATGTGCACTATTATCGTATAAATCCCAATATATAAAATGTGGTCGGCTCTCCTATAAATTGGTCTTAAAATAGTCTCAGCTGTTCTAAACTTGTTGTGCCTAAATACCTGACCAACTTCTGTTTAGATGACCTAAAACAGTTCTAGACATCACTAGATAAGGAATTGTCAAGAAAACAGTCTTTCTAGTACATTCAGAAAATTCCTTATGACTAAATATAGAAACATGATGACAGAGTTAGAATGTTCTTGCCCAACAACTGATCTTCCAGAAAGGTCGAAATGGACTAACTTCAACAAGTACAAATAATTTTAAACAAGGGACCATCAAGCCTCATAACAATGTCGCAATTTAAAGAATGCTTACATAATGCATGTGAATTAGCACAGCCCATATTTTGAGGGTTTTCAAGTCAAAATGAAAGTATAGTATAACAAGGATGCCAGGGACCCGTTTCACAAAAGGTCGTAAGTACTAAAACCTAAGTCATGGCACCTGATCCCACCCATGGTTTCCAGAGGTCCCTGTTTGTCCATTTTTACCGGATTTGTATCTATGTCCTGGACATTCTATTGATTTATACTTTGGTATCTGAATTTTTTTTTATATTTTTTTTTTGTATTTTTTATATTTTTATATATATTTTTTTTATATCTTAGTCCTAATTGTCATGGGACTGACCAATCAGCGATGCGTTGCCATGGCAGTTAGGACTAAAAATTAAGATTTAGGACTTACAACCTTTCGTGAATCAAGCCCCAGGAAACGAACTTCTATGCATCAACATAAATTAAGATTAAGATTCCCAGTACAAGTGTTACAGCTAAGTTGATCTTCTATATTTGATTTGCAAAATGAACAGATACATATCGTATTCTACCAGTTCGAATAGCAAGAATGTGTGAATTTTGCAATGTCTTATATATACAGTCAAACTTGTCTATAGAGGTCACTTAAGGGAACAAGCAAAAGTCGTTGCTATCGACAGGTGACGTTATAAAGAGGTTTATTCATTACAAAACTATTAGCAAAGGTTCATTTGAATGATCTTTACAGATAGGCGCCTTTGATATAGCGGTAGGCGCAATGCATAAATTATAAAAAAGCGTGCATCACGTCAACTTATATTATTTCTCAATATATAGCAAAATTGTTAAAAGTAATATACTTTAAATAATTAATTACAAAGAAAAATAAACTGGCTTCACATTTTAATTTTTAACCAAAAAGGAAACGGAACAGAACAATGAAAGCGGAATGATATATCGGCTTCTGTCGGTTGCTCTTAGCGACCGGCAACATAGAATGTTAGTCATACTAAATCAATGGAGAATTAAGGAATGAAATTTATTATTAACATTTAAGTGAAAGAAACAGTTAGCATATGAAGAGTTAGACAGGAGTTGAGCAGACAAATTGTGGGAGCTTAAAGTGGAGTTAGAAGGCTTGGGATCTACATCTATCTGATATTGTGCGACGACATTTTCCGGAGAGCATTTCCGTAAGTGTGATTGTCTAAGGAACCTAACCATTTTATCGAGAAATATGATAAATAAAACGACCAATCACAATTGTTGTCGTATTCAAAAAATAAATTATAAAAATTAAATTACTGAAAGCAAAACTGAAAGGTATACTATTTACTTTCAACTATCCGTTCATCTTATTCGAGTATGAGTAATCGGTTGTTGCGAGAGAAATAAATGTTTATGTGAATCATAAATAAAATCTATAGATATTTCTGTCCATTTTCAAAGAAAAGAAATAAAACACCAGATTGTGTGCTGCACAAGAAGTGAACAGTAATCAATTAAGCAGGATATAAACATGATACATACATGTTTCAATGTATTAAAGATTTGATTGCTGAACAATATGATCCGATATGCAAAGTCAACATGTTTATGATTGTTTTTTCCAGTGACTGACACATCTAATATTTTCACAGCTATTTAACTAGTACAAAAACAAACAATGTGAGGTTAGGGTGTTATGGAAGAGTAAGCACTGTCTGTTGACCAGTTTTGTTGAATCAGCAACATTCAAATGGAAGCAACAATTGAGGAATATCTTATCGTTACAACTGGTATATAACCAGTAAACACGTATGGTTTATAATACGTATGGTTTGCATCAGAAGCTCGATCCTTTGCCATGCCAGGAACTCGGGCGTAAATATTTTAACATATACATTAAATACAAATTAATATATGTTATTATCGATTATACAATAGTAATAATTACAAATATTTTATTCAATTAATAACAAATTACAAAAATTTGCATATATGAATAAATCACTAGTCGAAAAACCTATAACCTATCTTGGGCATATATTGTAGAAATCATCTAATGTTAAGTAGTTTAAAAAAGAGAATATGCAAACGTATATATATCATGATGATACTAAGGCCGTTTTTATATAATCATACTTTTACATAACATTTCGATTTGCACGTTATCAACAACATTGTAAAATATACCGTCTCAATATTTTTAAGTAATTAAAGTAATTAATAATTAGGTTCAACTTATGAGAAACATTAGACATTGATATATAAACCAGGATAACGTCACAATTTATCAATTTTGCGAACCAAAAGATTCCAAAAATTGCTCTCAAATAAGGTTTTATCAATAAATAGACAGAATTATCACGATATCGAACAACCGTCTTTTTTTTCATCCTTCAAGGTCTCCTTATAGATTATCTGTTCTATACCATCAGAGACGTCATGATTCATTATGCATTTATAAAATCCTTTTTGGCTTGTGTAGGCAAGATGTATTATGGATTTTACACGCGGTTTACCTTTTTTCTGCTCAGCATTGAATGTCTTATTTGGTACATCATGAGGTTGCTGAGCATCGACAGTCTTATTTGGTACATCATGAGGTTGCTGAGCATCGACAGTCTTATTTGATACATCATGAGGTTGCTGAGCATCGACAGTCTTATTTGATACATCATGAGGTTGCTCAGCATCGAATGTCTTATTTGATACATCATGAGGTTGCTCAGCATCGAATGTCTTATTTGGTACATCATGAGGTTGCTCAGCATCGAATGTCTTATTTGATACATCATGAGGTTGCTCAGCATCGAATGTCTTATTTGGTACATCATGAGGTTGCTCAGCATCGAATGTCTTATTTGATACATCATGAGGTTGCTCAGCATCGAATGTCTTATTTGGTACATCATGAGGTTGCTCAGCATCGAATGTCTTATTTGATACATCATGAGGTTGCTCAGCATCGAATGTCTTATTTAGTACATCATGAGGTTGCTCAGCATCGAATGTCTTATTTAGTACATCATGAGGTTGCTCAGCATCGAATGTCTTATTTGGTACATCATGAGGTTGCTCAGCATCGAATGTCTCATTTGATACATCATGAGGTTGCTCAGCATCGAATGTCTCATTTGGTACATCATGAGGTTGCCCAGCATCGAATGTCTTATTTGATACATCATGAGGTTGCTCAGCATCGAATGTCTTATTTGATACATCATGAGGTTGCTCAGCATCGAATGTCTTATTTGATACATCATGAGGTTGCTCAGCATCGAATGCCTTTAAGTCATTTGGTAAATCATGAGGTTGCCTCATATGGATAATCAGCAACACAACCTCATTTTTGTCTGCAAAAATATTAGCATATTTATAAGTGTAAATTGATGTACCACTAATATTTTGATCATTATGTTATAACTCACTTTCATTCATTGCAAACGTATATATCATAATGATACTAAGGTTGTTTTTATATAATCAGACTTTTACATAACATTTCGATTTGCACGTTATCAACAACATTATTTAACGTGATGACACACTTACTCGAAAGTGAGCGATGTTTTTGAACACATGATATATTTTCGTATGTATATATCTTCAAAACTGGTGAACTTTGTTATGTACATAAATTGGAGAGATGTTTATATGATACATAAAACTAGATAAAATGGTATTCCAAATCATTGGTTCAGATGTCAGACTCATTGGAGAAACGGCAATGTATGAAAGTTCAAATTGTCTTCGATTTTGTTAATTTTTGCATATACTTAATTCTTTCGTAAATTTTAGAATTTGTCAACGATTTTCATCAAATTTCCAGATCGTTGTTTTAGATTATCTGAAATTTAGGTATCTGAGCATGCGGATTTCTAGAAACTCTTTGTATTGGTATATGTACTTGAAAAGTCTGGTGTCTTGCATGGCAGGGTCAAATTCCTTTTGTCATATGTTGTCAGGGAGACTGAAAATGACGATTTCTCTAAGATGAATGCCGACTTTGCAGCTTAGTTAAGTGTGAAGCGAAACGCGATTAATTCCTTTTCACCCATCGCCCATCCGAATAATAATAAATCTAAACGTATAATCAAAATCCGTCTAATAGTAACCACTTTAATAAAATGGCAATCCTAGCTTGAGAAGAATTGAGAAGCTATCAGAGCTAAATATCACTTTAGTATAAGTTTATTAGCTGGTACCGAAATCCAGGTACTAGGTTTATGTATACCTTTGGTGACTTAAACGGTCCACCAGTAGTGGCAACGACCTAGTTGTTATATATATTATAAACATAATACCAACTTTATAATGCTCAAGACGAAATAGATTCTGTCAATTAGACCTCATCAGTTGTAACATAGAAGGTATGGCCACACTCAATATAAATATTAAAATCTCTGATACCAAAGTATGAATATTTAGGATGTCCAGGTTATATATACAAATCGGGTGAATAACGGACAGACGGAAATTGAGACGTGGGATTAGGTGTCACAGGAGAAAGCATCCCCTGTCGACCGTTATAACAAACGTTATTAAGACCACGGAAAACATTTCATAGTTTCCTTTTCTTCATTTACAAATATAAAAAATCTCATATACAAAAGTATAATTCAATAGAATGCCCAGGACATAGACACAAATCTAGTAAAAATGAACAAACACGGACC
>BROG01001758.1:0-29505 GCA_030159075.1 Atrina japonica | reverse complement strand
ACATATTTTAGCCTATGTTCTATATTCGTGTATGTCTGCGTTACAATGCAGGGCAGCTGAAAAGAAACAGATAAGTTGTATTAGCAAACAATGGGGATGTTAGTATTGAACAGAAACATACACGCATTATATACGCAAGTCTAAACAGGGAACAGACAAAAAAAAAAAAAACAAACCAAAAAAAAAAAAAAACATATGCGTTATATCTGTTTTACTGCACAAAACAAGTTGATAAAACTAATTATTTCTGACCTTGGACTATTTTACTATTTTGGCAAGCCAGGTGTGTTCACCCCCTACACGCGATATGACATCGCATTATATATAACATGGGACGTCTTTGACATAAGAATACAATGCATTCAAAGTCGTCTCAGATTTTATTTACGTGGATAAACGTCTGTATCAATCATACAAGAAGCTTAATCAAACGTGGGTCTGTTGAATATGTCTGGGGGCTGGTGATGAATATAAGTATTTATTTATAATAATTTATTTATAATAATTTATTTATAATAATTTATTGATAATCATTTATTTATAATCAACATAATCATTTTTCGTCGCTACTACTTGGACAAAAACAACACGACCAGGTTACTCATTCACTGTATTTCTTTTATTTATTTATTTATTTATTTATTTATTTATTTATGTTTTTGCACATTATATAAGTGGAAAAATTACGATAGGAAAGCCAAAATCGTTGCGTTTATCGTAGAATCTGGTTGTTTATTTCCAGTCTCTGTCGCTAGAAAGTAAACGTCGTGGGCTTTTGTCCGACTCTGTGGTGATTAAATTTCTAGTTTGTTTGAATATATCGCATTTGAAATTATTATTACTAATTGACAAAGCCTCCTAGATATTTGTTTTCAGTCGAGGTATTAGTAAGACACGCATGATCTGGAATAAACATCTCGACCCAAATGATTATTATTTTGACGGAAACATAAACGACTGAATTACATATAAAAGCAGCAAAGATATTAAAAATGTTAATCTTCAGAATGTCCAAGATATATTGTATAAATCTGGAGAACATTGGAAAACACGGACCTCCAGAAATTCAAAAGTCTAACAAGTTTAGTAGATGTATTAAAACGAACACTGTAGGCAAAACCATCACCTTACCCATGGGAGAAATCGAAATAATTCTTGGTATATAAAAGTTATAAAAGTCAAAACTTAAAATTGGAAAAAATAAAAAAAGGAAATAATTATAATGTTAACCCGAGCAATGCATTGTTTATGTTTTATTGATAGTGCTGTTGTTGTTGTTGTTTACTGTTTAAATTCGACATAGTCACGTTCGTCGTGCAAGAATCTGTCAGACAATATGTAAAAAAGAACTTGTAAGATTTACCATTCTCGCTGCAATGAACATGCAGTGTTCTGCCAACCGAAAGGCTGCGAAAGTCACAACACTGTAGTTACTGATGAAGGGTATATTGCCACCCGACTCTATAATTATGAGAGTTAAATATTCATAATTTCAAAACAACATAAGCTTAATACATTGCAGTTAATTTTGATGCATTGGTTGTGCGTTTCCGTATATCATTTGCACAGTTTTATTGCTCTTGTTCAAACAGTTCTGTTATAACAGTGTGATTGTTTTGGCTCTTAGTTTGCAAATCATAATTATAGTATTCGATTTCTAATTTTGTGGAAGTATGTTAGAATATTAATATATTCTGGGGAAAGCATTCTAAGTCTTTAGGTGCCCCATCGTTTAAAAACGTATGTGTTACAAAGAGTCAAATCGTAAATGATAAAGAAACTTTGCTTACCCCTTTTGAATGAAAATGAATCCTTTTCTTCTATGAGAGTTCCTGAATCGAAATTACTCACTTCATAAAATTTACAAACGTTCGTATATCTATTATGAAAAAATGTCCGACAGGCTGTGTTGGCTTGACAGAATGACGCACAGACTGTAATGGACACATCCTTAAGGGTGTCCAAAGGTTGGATTTCTGGTGTCAGGTTTTCGATTTGTTTTAACCTGGAGAAATATGCCTGCTTGAATTCAGCAACAGGGGATGCATAATTTAGTACGATTGCGAATGTTAAAGTAGACCATATATTTAATCGAATGTAGATACTGTTATAGTTCATATTTGAAAATTAATATGAGGTCTATTGGACAGAAATTATCATCTTGAGCATTATGACTTTCGTATTATGTTTTTTGATATTTATACACTGCGCCTTGTGTCCTTCAATATGTATTGGCCTAGTCGATTATACGTCATAATCTTAATCCATAAACAATGCATTCGGATTTAGCACTTGATGATTTGAAAAGAATTATTAAAAATATAGCATACGGATGCGCTTTCAGAAAGTGATGAGATAGCTAATTCTTTCTATTAATATGACGCAATACACTCAATCGACCAGATAACAAGACAAATATTTGATTGACGCATAGTATGTCTACTTTTTAAAATTATTTACATTGTTGGCGTATACAATGTGGAGACAATTTACTTCCTGGAAAATAATGTGGAGACACTTTTCGTCCTGGAAATGTTCACATTTGTAAAGATGGTATGATGGAGCCATTATCCTAATATATAATTACAGAGACTACTGTGTTTCTTTTTGAATGGACCATAGAACAGTACACTTAAATGATGGCTTACAGCATAATAGCAGCTTTATTATCACTGAAGGCATTTTTTCTCAGCGCCAAGCATGTTTTTATTATATAAATCAAAACTGATTTACCTGGTATCTCGGTACCTTGTCCATACAGTTACTATCAATTTTATGACGTAGAAATAACAATGCTTGTTTTGTCATTAAAAGATGGTTAACACTAAACACAAATTGGAATTATTTGAAAGATATTATCTTCAAGATCCCAAAACTGAATAAAACAAACAAATATTATTAAACGTGCAACGCATTCACAAGAAAACTATTTTTAAAGAAAAAACATAATATTTTCAGAACATATTCAGGGACTCATATTCTTTATTTTAATCAACACTTGTCAAAAGGCTGAACCATCCCTTTCATAGACACCGTGAAGTAAAAACAGATACCTGAGTTCGAGTCAAGCCGGCGGCAGGATTTGTTTCCTGTCCTCCGGATGAGACATTAAACGTCGAGGAACCGTGTCGCAGTAGGTGTTGCACGTTAAAGAACCCTAACTACTCAATGACCGTAAATGCCGAGCATTTATTGACGTCTCCACATGAATAAAAGATTATTAAATTGGACATTAACTTACAATAATCATTAATCGTTAATAAACAGATACCAAAGTGATAGAGAGCAAAGCGAACTTATTAGTAGAACTTAGTAGTGTGAAAATGAACTAAAAACTCATACCAAATAAATACTATCAAGTAAAATTGAATAAGCACCAATCAATAATAAAAAAACTCCATTAAAACACGACGAATTAGATGTGCAAATGGTCTCAATATGAAGAACAATTACGAATCCTAAGCGGGATAAAACTAGGTGTCCGGAAGGACTCTGCGTATTCTACTGGCATGCCACACCCGTCGCAAATGTTCCATGGAAACCTTTCTAGTTCGACGAACGGGTCGAACAATTAATTGTGTGTCAGGTTGGATATACTGTTAAGACTAATTCTGTGTGAAAGACATCATTACTGACTATAATGGTCGCCGCAATAGTTTGTAATCAATCATTGGTAATTGCCAATCAATATTGTTGCTTTATGTCTTACGCACCTACTATTATGTGTATACTACGACCTGAAACTAAAATATATAACACATTCATTTTGAACTGTGTTCTTCTATAAGCAATGCTTTGAAAGCAAGCAAATGTAGGAAAAAAGCATTCATTGGCCGTCTTTTCGCTTTCACAAAAGCAATACCTGTACGGTAAAATGACGTCACAGTTTCATTGTGACGTCGAGTATTCAAAACATATCAGAACTTCCTAAAACGTTTGATTTATAGAATATTTTCACGAGTTATATGTGAGTTCGCATCGCGAACGGCCTTTGGCATATTTTAAATTGTGGACAAAACACGGACCTATGAAAATCTAAAGATGGGAACAGATGCAATGGAGGTGAAACCATCCCCTGTTGACAGTTCCCATCCGCCTTCTGCACCATAAAATTACACATTTCTCAGGTATGTGTTTCCAAATTTACTGATATCACCTTTCTTCACCTTACCGTGAGCACAAAAAATTATAACACGATTGCCAGGAAAACTAAAGAAAACACCACAGAGGTATGGAGAGATGGACTAAGCTAAAGTCATAACCTGTATCTAACACAAATCGATCCAGATATCCTATTTATTAGACTATGACGTAATTTTAGGTTCAATACTTGTACTATATCGCCTTGATATTTGACAAATGAAACAAAGCACTGGCTCAGTTAACATTAAATTTAAAATACGTCTGTTTGTTTACTGTTATTGACGTATCGGAAGATAATATCCATTGTCCACTGTTAAACGAACGGATACCTGACTAACATGATAATGAAGTCAAATTTATATGTTTTCACTAACTTAAAAGTTGTTTGTTGCCGCGGTTATAGTACCGCGGTAGAAAGGAAGCATTTTCGGTTTCTACTTTTATTGATATTTATAGTAATAACCCGACGGTATACATAAACCTGGTACCTGGTGTTTCTGTACCTGTTGATAATCCTATACTAAAGTATTATTTCACACTGATAACACCATTTAACTTCTAAATAATTCTAGAGCTAAGATTGTCAGCCGTTTAGTGATTACTCGTAGACGGATTCGGCTATGCATTTAGAATTATTATTTGAGCTGGTATGATACCTGCTTCCCTTTAGAAAATCTAATTGGAGCTCATTTGATTACGTCTAATTGAACGAAACGATCGTCCTGAGCATCATAACTTTTGTCTTATCTTTATAATACTTAGATATATCTTTGGCTTGCCTCTTTTGAATTTTTGTTTTAAGCCACAGTCCACGATATTTTTTTTCAGTTATATGGCGGCGGCCAGTTTTTATTGGTCGAGGAAATTATCCAGTTACAATGCACCAAGGAAGAGACCAACAGTCACCCGAAAGTAAATTAGCAAATATTATCACAGAAATGCGGGGCTCCAACATGTGCTGACTAGAAGTGAGATACTTCATAAATCAAAGCGCAATGCTTAAATCACTCTGCCATGGAGCAAATCCCACTTCAGGCTTGTCCTATACATAAACCCCCAATGCACAGACGTCAGTCTATAACATAGGTAAAAGTCTGTATCATTTCACCTACAGCTACTGGCATCTTCATTTAGGTGATATATCATTAACGGGTTTTAAAACAACAGTAAAACAATCAATATGTCATGATGTCAAATAAAGCAATATATTTAATCTGCAAATGTGTTAAACCTGTACTGAGATATCAATAGTGTTGATACGGTTATATTGAAAGGATACACTGTATAGGACAATGTCTTACTACTTCCATATCACAAATTTCTGTTTTTCACCAAATTTTACTTCTTTTACCGAATTTGACCCGTTCAAAAGAAAGTTTTTTTTTTTCATTTGCGACGAATGTGGCATCTCAGCTGAGGACACCAGGTACTATCCCGTTTGGGATTCGCAGTTATTATTCATATTTCGACTACGTGCACATCTGATTCGTCGTGTTCTAAAGGACTTGAGTTTCGAGTATTTATTCGCACTCCTTCATTTTATTTCTTAAACGAATAATATGTTAACGCTTCTACCAAAGACTAAATTACAGAGCTCTCATTGATCTTGTAAAGCGTAAAATAAAATTGATGTATAACATTTTAATTCAAAATGTTCTATTTTGTATACAGGAAGTACCTTATACTTCATAATTGACTTATAAACAGACATTACCCAAATAAGTAACCTAATAACCGGGTTGCTTGTTTTTATAACAGAAATACAACATTACTGACATGACATTGGGATTACTAGGATAAGAATTAAGAAAAATGTGTTATATATATATATATATATATATATATATATATATATATATATATATATATATATATATATATATATATATATATATATATATATATCTTAAGGTAAACACTGGTACTGTTTAAGGTAAATTTGCATTAGCGATCACCTGTGTATAAAGACCACTTGGTCACAGGTAGTAATTTGCTGACACCAAGAGTATCTTTTATGTACAAATAAACCTCTTTATAACGATCACCTCGCTATAAAGATGGATTTATTGTGTCACTGAGGGAGCCGTTATACACAAGTTTCACTTTACCATGAAAATATAATCCCTTGTTATTTCCGTCAGAAAAATATATTCAGAAAACGTCGTGACGATTATACGGGACACACATCTAAACAGTAATGGATGACACCTTTTAGTACGCTAAGGACAATGAAGAACAGTGAATTAAATTACATTATATTTATGTAAAGTGTCTGTAAACACATTACATTTTCCTGTGTACTATTGTTTTTAGTTTCTTATCATTAAATTTCTTATCTTCATCTCGTTTTTTTTCTAATTACCTCCCTTTAATAGTATTAATATTGTGAAACATCCGTTGGAAGCAAGATTTAATCAGACCTGGTAAATCTATCTAGTCAGTCCCCCATGCATTTTATTCGGTTATTTTTTGTAACTTTGCTACCTTGGTCATGTAGTTATTTCCAAAACCTACTAACCTGTAAGATGGCTCCGAGCTTGTGGTTCCGTATTCTCCGTATTTATATATATATATATATATATATATATATATATATATATATATATATATATATATATATATATATATTTATATATATATTATATATATATATATATATATATATATATATATATCTTAAGGTAAACACTGGTACTGTTTAAGGTAAATTTGCATTAGCGATCACCTGTGTATAAAGACCACTTGGCCACAGATAGTAATTTACTGACACCAAGAGTATCATCTATGTACAAATAAACCTCTCTATAACGATCACCTCCCTATAAAGATGGATTTATTGTGTCACTAAGGGAGTAGTTATAAACAAGATTCACTTTACTATCAAAACCTTGTCTCTTGTTATTTCCGCCAGAAAACATATTCAATTTGTCTTCGAAAGGGAGGATTTTTTATGTGCCGACACTTACTTTGATAGTGAACCTCGGTTTTCACTGTCTCAATAAGGACGACGGGGAACTAACCTGATGTCTGCTAGAAATCACAGCCCCACGATTAAGAGTCGAGTGCGCTACCGGTTGAACCAGTTGGACTAAAAGATAAGGTGGGTGGCATTTACGTCAATATACAAGTATGTAACTTGAGAATCTTACCTTCATCTGAAGTTTTCACATAAAGGCAAAACGTCGTGACGATTATACGGGACACTCATCTAAACAGTAATGGATGACACCTTTATGTACGCTAAGGACAATGAAGAACAGTGAATTAAATTACATTATATTTATGTAAAGTACCTGCAAACACATTACATTGTTTTTAGTTTGTTATCATTAAATTGCTTATCTTGATCTCATTTATTTTCTAATTACCTCCCTTTAATAGTATTAACATTGTGAAACATCCGTTGGAAGCAAGATATAATCAATCCAGGTAAATCTATCTAGTCAGTCTCCCTTGCATTTATTCGATTATTTTTTTTAACTTTCCTACTTTGGTCATGTAGTTATTTCCAAAACCTGCTAACCTGTAAGATGGCTCCGAGCTTGTGGTTTCAGTATTCTTTTTTTTTCATTCTGCACTTATGATAATGGTGGCGTCTACAAAATAATAAATTTAAGTCTATATTCAAATTCGTCTATGTTATGATTTTCCAGACCACGTTTATTCATTCCATTGTCCGATTCACATAAGATGGCGGGGCGGAGTAACCTTTTGATTATCATACGGATGATTCTACTCACTTTTCGGCTATGGCAAGCTGTACAGGAAAAACCTTTTTTCACGGGATATTATCTTATGTACGGTAACTAGTAGGAGTCTTACTCTAGACAGTTTCATTTTAATGTTGTGCTTTACTACCTAAATCTTAAACTCGTCCAGGTCAAGAACGGTTTCACGAGACTCCGCTCCGCCAGGTTATTTGGATTTTGCAATATCTACTAGACTCTGCAAAACTTGTGCAGATATCCATATTCTGCCAGTGTGTGATTTTGTCGATAGCATATGGAAAAACACCTACTTTGTTTACAACATGGGCGCAGACATTTTGGACACCCAAGGTTGTGCGGAGGGTAAAATGAGCTCAGAGATCTGATTGGTCATTAATTGAAAAAAATAGTTTTGCCATTAATGAGTGAAATTAAGGTGATAAAAAAGATACATGAATATTTGTAGTATTTAGGAAATTATAGGGTTGACGGTTGAAAATTGACAGGGAGGGGTCATATAAGAATAGATATTTTCCTTTGGTGCGGAATACTACGAGTTGTAAACAAGTGGAAATTTGAAGTGAAAATGCAACGGCAACCTATACTTTTGATTGCATATTTTGTTATCAAAAATATTGATCTTTCAGCACAGGGTACTTATTTGACCCAGATTTAATAAACATGGGAGTGACAGTGACCTGAAGTTTTGTAATTTACCATTTACCATTAAATATGCCAGCAAAAATCAAGAACAAAATAAAGTAAATTTGTAAATTTTATTAACAATAAAAAATCTTAATCTAAATTACCGTTTACAGCTATTAAAATCACAACTCACAATTCAGTCCTAGTTTAGAGATCCACACGAATACGCAATAAATTCCAGTCCCAATGTAATATTTAAAGGATTCACTTGAATACTCAATAAATTCCAATTTGTATGTAATGGTGATGTGCACCAATCTGACATAATTCTCAATATTACAAATACGATCTGCTTTCCTAAAACTTGGTCTTAAAAATAGTCTCAGCTAATCTAAACCTGGTTTAAATTTGTTCTAAACTCGTTCCGTCCCGGTCCCAAAGACCTGGCCATCTCTGTATATACACTATAGAACAGTTCTACATAGGAGCACCATATGAAGATTTCATATACAGAGGTAAACTACTCACTGACAAATAATTGACACAGGGATATCGAAAACCGCGTTTAATGTCAACGTTCCGCAATTTTTACGATCGGTATAATAGTCTTGTTTGAGATTACTCTGTTTCACTAGGTGAAATGTTGAGTTGAATTTTCGTTGGTGGTTGTTGAGACGTGTGTACCCATTGTGACATTGGACGTGACTGTGGACTCACGGCGGGTGTGACCGGTCGACAGGGGATGCTTCTCCATGGCACTTGATCCTGGTCTTGGTTTTTTGTCCGTTTTACCAGATTTGTATCTATGTCCTGGGCATTCTATTGATTTATACTTTGGTAATTGATATTTTTATATATTCAGGAAAGTCCCTATGGCTAAATATAGTAACATGAAGACAGAGTTAGAATGTCCTTGAACAAACACATAAACAACTGATCTTCAAGAAAGGTCCAGATGCATTAAGTTCAACAAGTACAAATAATAATAAACCAGAACGCATCAACCCACATAACACAAGCTATTGTATAACCTACAAATTTCCATCTGGTGAATCGAACAAAACTAAAAATAACAGACGTAACATAAGCACGTGTTTATGTCTTTATTTAAGAAAAATATAATTATAAAATCAAGCGTGTTTAACATAAAACGAAATATATAACGGATCTCTCTCTCTCTCTCTCTTTCTCTCGCTCTCTCTCTCTCTCTCTCTCTCTCTCTCTCTCTCTCTCTCTCTCTCTCTCTCTCTCTCTCTCTCTCTCTCTCTCTCTCTCTCTCTCTCTCTCTCTCTCTCTCTCTCTCTCTCTCTCTCTCCCACTCGACACCAAAGTATAACCATCTCTATCTGTCACTATCCCTGTTTTTCTCTTGTGCCTTCTTAATCAAATGGAATATATATATATATATATATATATATATATATATATATATATATATATATATATATATATATATATATATAGCTCTATTTGATATCTCTTTGTATCTCAGTCTGTGTACATATATAAAACTTGTTCCTTTCTTTCTACTATGACAGTCGTTAACACGATGATAAATCGCACATTCAGATGGCACAGTAAAGTGTATAAAATGAACAAACATACAAATCATTAAAAGCAACATTATTTAAAATTAATGTGGAGATGATATTGTTATTTATATAAGATGTGACATCATATATACAGATTAGTTGAAAATCAATAATATCTCATTTAAAACGACCCACCCATTATATAAAAAATCTGTATAATCGGACAGAACCGGCACTAACAATGATAACTGTACAGTCATTGTGTAGAAGAATTAAACAGATACCGTTTACCTATCAAAATTAAAATAACCCAATTTGACTTTGAAAGGGGTATTAGCCCCTTTTTTGTAAAAAGTATTATTTTCCTTTTTATTACCTTGATTGTACTGATGACACTTCTTTATTTGCAATTGATTAACTCATTATAACTGTTTGTATATAAATATCACATTGGATCTGGCAAAATTTAGATGAATATAAGATCTTTTTTATTGTACATCTCGTACAAGTATTAAAAGTAGATAAAAAACGAAATAATATATTTGAAACCAGTTATGATGAAAACCAAAATATGTTATTTAGAATGTCAACATCCTTATACTATACTTGTTTTCCTACACAAATTAAATTAATACTTTTTAACACTTAATGGTAAATGTGTATCTGTATAAAATAACGAATTCCTGTAAAAAACATAATAAAATAAAAAAAATCATAAAACTAATGTTACAGTAGATCAATATTCTATAAACGGATGAGTTATTATGTTTAAGAATAAGACACATAGTTTGGGAATTGGTCATCAGCTGCAGTAAATGTAGAACTATACTACTGACATACGCAAACAGATGGAGGGAAACGCCCCTCTGGACAAAACCCAAAGTCGCAATTGAGTATGTGATTTGAACGTACACCTTTAAGACCTACATTTTTAGCCGTCTGTTTGCAAGTTGATTTATTTTATTTTTTAAACATCCAGATAATCAAAATTTTAAAATAATGGAAAACATTTTACAATATTTTTGTACAAATGTCTATCTTATATTAGAGAGGGGTAGCTTATTATGAGAGAAAATTGGAAACAAACTTCCTGCTGGCAACGTCCATGATAATCCCCAAAAATGTCCCCTTTCAAACTACTGGATCGAACACAAGTTACGTTGACAAAAATCGAATCTAGTAACCACTGTGCAACATTTTACATACATTTACGTTACCACTTACGTTACCAATTACGTTACCTTTTAAGAGGCTGCAATTTCATTTTGCCACTAAGACGTATTAACGTCTACATCAACATGATCAATTTAACACTGAAACTATTCTGACAAACACACATTATTTAAGATAAAAGAAGCATTTTATATACATTTTCGATAACGGATTATCTAGCTTTACATAACAAACGCAAATTCATCTAAATACATATCGTAAGTATAAAAGTGTAAACATATTTCAAACACATACAGAAACACAGACGCAGACACTTAGACACACATCTCTCTCTCTCTCTCTCTCTCTCTCTCTCTCTCTCTCTCTCTCTCTCTCTCTCTCTCTCTCTCTCTCTCTCTATATATATATATATATATATATATATATATATATATATATATATATATATATATATATATATATATTTATATATATATATTTAATTCCCCCAGATAGATATTGACTATGCATTTTCACACTTTAGGTGAATGAGAATGTTCACTGTGATAAATGATCATAAGAAATATAAGTGATATATTGTTATAGTTTTGACCAAGGTTTAATAAGGTAACAAACAATCTATACACACGATAAACATTGTCCTAACATTGTTCTCTGGAAAACCCTAAAGGTGAATTTTAAATATTTGCATATCATACTGTTTTGTGTACAGATCTTTTACTACTGATTGGGAAAATGCCATGCATCTAGAACACATAGTGAGAAATTTATTTAACAAGTGCATTTTTTTAAAAAAGTTTTTCTTTTATTTACCTTTTATTTACCTCTCGTGTGTTTACATGAGCATATATGATCAACAGCATATGGCAAATCAACAACTTTATAATATAATGTGAGATGAAAGTATTTTGGCACTATGAATTGATATTGAAAATGAAAGTTAATTTTACATTTATTTTCATGAATTCATACTTTTTTTATTTTCTAATATCTATATTATTTGAATGAAAAAAAATCATGTTTTGTTATGAACATGCATCTCAAGTATGATGAAGAAAAGAGACAGCCAGATGGCAATCATTCAACTGATATGTATTTCCATTTACTTAGGTGAATTTGTCCTTGAACGTTGACCACATGACCTTGAATTGTGTTCACGGCAATCATGTGGAATGTCCATGCAATACCTAATCATACAATCCTGTGAAATGTCAATGTAATTCCTAATCATACATTTATTTACAAGACATTCATTCATGTTTTACAAATAAATTTCGACTTCAGATCGATCATTTTGTCATGGAATGTATATTTTAAGAAAATAGAAAGACCAATGATAAAATGAGATATTTTGAGGTTTTTTTTTTAGAAAACCATACAAAAATATGGATAATTTAAGAATAAAAGGCCATTCAATATTTGCTATTAACTATAGCTGCTAAGAATAAAAAGGTTTATGGATCTCGGGAAATCAATTGATATATTAGCAATGGAATTAACTGAATCAAGTCAATGTATCAAGTATTAAACTTGAAAATGTAATTTTGAATTCTTTTTTTTCGAAAATCTAGGGACAACAAAACAACATTTAAAATTTTCACGAAACGGTAAACATACATAACTTTAACAACACATTTTCAGTATCCAATTATGATTAAATGTATGTGATATGAAAACAAAGTTTTAAACTTTGTAATTTATCAAAATTACTGAATTAATATCAAATCTGCGTTTTTTTTCCATTTTGCTTCACGTTGTACAGGGAACTGTGTATTGCTTGGCATTGATGACGTCATCTAGATGCATATGACGCAAAGCAAAACCGAGATAAACTCATCCGAATTGAACTCTCTCATTGTATTTCTAAACTAGCGTACTCTGTTCTATCATCGATGTTTTTCCATTTTGTTTGTTTTTGTGATGGATTTGTAAACTCAACATCTATGTAAACTAGTCCTTCCTCATTCTGCAATAAAGAAATCAAATAATCTCTAACTGATCTTGTATTTCAAAACACGAAAAAGCATTTGTCAATTTCAATACGGCCTTATCATTTAAGATTAATTTGCATCATTGATGCGATATCAAAATAAACCGTAAGTTCGACTTTATGTTTTGGTATTTTTTTTTTACTTGAATTGAAGTTCTGTTGTTGTTTAGTTTGAGAATAAGGCATCTGTGTTAACCAAAACAAAGCCATTTCTATGTTTCCCTACTTTTACTACTTGTACATGTTGTACAATAGTAAATAAGAGATATACCCAGGCATACACAATCGTATGGTCCTATATATTTTTATGATAATAAAGGTAGGTCTACAGTGGTATTTCTTCATATTTAAACAATAAGGTCAAGTAAATCAAATAAAAAAGTACCAAAAACTGGTTTCGAAGTCACCAAATTTACTCGGTACTCACGCTCAACTAACTTTTCACGATTTGAAGGTAAAACATGCAAACTGGATTTATTTGTATATTGACAGCATACAGTTGTAAATAATGATAGAAATGATTGCTCAATTAAAGAAAACTTCAGAAATATTTAAAAAATGTTTGAGTATGTACTCAACTCTTGAGTACCGTACTCAACGTATTTTTTCGTTTTTTACAGGTAAATCAGCAGTGTGACGCAAAATATTATATGTAAATAATTAAAAATCATAATATGTTTCTTAAGCACCAAAATCTAAAAGTTTTATAAACAATTTTGTAGTCAAAATAATGAAATAAAAGTTGAGCTTGAGTTTTGAGTACATTTGGTGACTTGGGGACCTGGATGTTTAAAGCAATTTTGACAAAATATATGTGGATTCTAGAATGTATTTGCCTGTGTTTAAATCTTTGTCTTAATGTATATCAATCTAAATGGAACAAAGGAAAGTTTTTTTAAACAAAAACAGCTAATGCTTCTTTAAGCATTAACAATTATTTTACATTAGAATTAGATAAGATTATGCAAGGTACTTACAATATGGCGTTCTGGTTCTTTAGGTGTTGGGGCCTTCTTTCCTTTCTTTTTCTCTGAAAAAAATATTATAATATTATTATATTATGATATTATATATAATTATAATATATAATATGATATATTCAACAAAGCAAACCCAGAATATTGTCACCCGTGCAAATCAAATGGGTAATTCTTATATACATAATGTTGTTTCTACCCTTTCACCCCTGAATATTTGAGAGGTATGTACTTATCTGTTGCTTAAGACCAGTCTATTATGGACTCTACGGTTTGAAGGGTCAAATTCCGACAATATTTTTCACTGATCTGTAGACGTCTATACACTAGGTGGAATGCCACTGAAATTTAGACTGACACAGATGTTTGGTTTACCCGCTACGTCTGTGTTGACATGAAGTTTTGGTTTACTCACTACGTCTGTGTTGACATGAAGGTTTGGTTTACCCTTTACGTCTGTGTTGACATGGATGTTTGGTTTACCCTCTATGACTGTGTTGACTTTGTTTGGTTTACCCACGGCGGCCGTGTTTACATGAAGGTTCAGTTTACCTACTACATCCATGTTGGCATGGATGTTTGGTTTACCTACTATGTCTGTGTTGACATGAAGGCTTTGTTTACTCATTACGTATGTGTTGACACGGAGGTTTGGTTTACCTACTACGTCTGTGTTGTCATGAAGGTTTGGTTTACCCACTACCATCTGTGTTGACATGACGTTGTGGTTTACCCACTACGTTTGTATTGACGTGGAGGTTTGATTTACCCACTACGTCTGGCTCGACATGAAGGTTTTGGTTTACCCACTACGTCTGTGTTGACATAGAGGTTTGATTTACCAACTACGTTTATGTTGGCATGGAGGTTTGGTTTACCCACTACGTCTATGTTGACATGAGGATTTGGTTTACCCTTTATGACTGTTTTGACATTGTTTAGTTTACCCACTACGTCTGTGTTGACATGAAGTTTTGGTTTACCCACTACTTCTGTGTTGGCATTGAGGTTTGGTTTACCATGGCGGCCGTGTTGACATGAAGGTTTGGTTAACCTACCACATCTGTGTTGGCATGGAGGTTTGATTTACCCACTACGTCTGTGTTGACATGAAGGTTTGGTTTACCCACAACGTCTGTGTTAACATAGAGGTTTGGTTTACCAACTACGTCTGTGTTGGCATGGAGGTTTGGTTTACCCACTACGTCTATGTTGACATGAAGGTTTGGTTTACCCTCTATGACTGTGTTGACATTGTTTAGTTTACCCACTACGTCTGTGTTGAAATGAAGTTTTGGTTTACCCACTACGTCTGTGTTGACATGAAAGTTTGGTTTTAAGTCTAATCTGAAGGATACATGACTAACACATGTGATGTTGAGTGCTTCGCGAAGGAAGACCCAAGCCTTTTTGCAACGTTTTAACCTTACAGGCATGACAATTTGGTCTTAAGAATAAAAGAGAACATACCATCTAAATACTAAGGGGTAAAAGGTTAAATCTTAGTTGTAACCTTTTACCGAGAATCCAAATCTCTGCAAAACTATTATTTGTTTAATTTGTCTATACCAGTTGTGACGAGGATTCACTCTTCACGTATTTCGTTTGGACTTGACTGTGGACTCACGGCGGGACTGACCGGTCGACAGGGGATCTTACTCCTCCATGGCACCTGATCCCACCCCTTGGTTTCCAGAGGTCCATGTTTGTCCATTTTTACCAGATTTTTATTTATGTCCTGGGCATTCTACTGATTTATACTTTGGTATCTGATATTTTTTATATTGCTATACCTCAAATGAATACAGTTCATTTGGATTTTGCCCCTGTTCTCTGGGGAAGTGTGGGTTCTGTAATAATATATTTCACTTTACCTGGAATTGCGTCCGATAAATGTTTATTTATTGTTTTAAGAATTGGTTCTTTCTCTTCATGGTAATATTTCATCATCAGGTACACCATTAAATTATGGCTTTTTCAAATTTAAATTAGGCATATGTTCTATGGTAATCTCCTCATATTTACCGAATCAGTTATCACGGTATATGTATCTGGTCCAGAAGGGACGTCTTTAAACTTATTCTGAGTAATAAATAATTCATTTTCGCTTTCCATATTGCTGTTTTTAATGGGACTTCAATATGTGTGTATCGTCACAACTCAGGGAACATTGGATGAGCTACCCTGAAGAGAAGTAACTTTATATTCTATTCAACTACTCATGGAAATCATGTCCATGCATTGGGGCACAGTAAAGGTTTAATTTTGGTAAGTTTAATAAATCACTCATTTGTGTTGAATATATTACATAAAACAATACCCCTCTTTGGACTTTGGCCTCGATTAGGTCTACGTCATTATCATTTCGTAATATATCCATTACATGGTTATTATAAATTTCATTAGATTCAAACCTGGCTTTTTCTCCACCTCGGCATAAAGTACACTGCCCTGCCCATCATCGGTTTCATTAGCAGGCGACTTCGAGGTTTTATTCGATTTATCGACTTCTGCATACACGTCTGACGGAACAGATGTGACATCTTTCTTTGCCTGTGCTTTATTGCGAGATTTGTCCACTTCAGCATACACATCCGATGGACCGGCTGGGTTATCATTGTCTACAAATATAATAAATACGTTTACTACTTAATTTTGCCAGTTTTAATTATATGGCATTGGTGCATACTGTAAGGATTGTTAAGGAGAATATATATCCTTTCACATGCTGGTATTTATTGTGCTTTAACGACCACCTGTGTAAAATTACCACCTAGTTACAAAGACCGTTTTGTTTTTATTTTATTGTCCTCAATAGTACATACCAACTTCTGTATAAAGACCACCTCCATACAAAGACCGGTTTCCGAGTGTTCGTGTGTTCTAAAGGGGGCCTTTATATACAAGTTTCACTGTGTATGTGTATGTGTCAGTACTTCACTTCGGAGGAATTCATTCATATTAATCTTACTGTAGTGCACTCCCATTCATTACACGATGTGTCATTCGCACGTACATCTCTCTCTCTCTCTCTCTCTCTCTCTCTCTCTCTCTCTCTCTCTCTCTCTCTCTCTCTCTCTCTCTCTCTCTCTCTCTCTCTCTCTCTCTCTCTCTCTCTCTCTCTCTCTCTCTCTCTCTCTCTCTCTCTCTCTCTCTCTCTCAGGATGATCAGTCTTCGACACCAATGAACTCAAATTGTTCATAGAAAAAATAAAATGATAAGTAACAGTTTCTTTTTTCCGGATTTTACTTACTTTTTGTTCTTTCAATGAACACTTCATCTGAATTTCCTGTCTCCATTGACAGACGCCCGAATAAACTATTGACACACGGCAAGTAATTTTAATTGTTCGTTTTAAAATAGTCTTGTTAAAACAGAAATATCGTTGTTCAAATACCGGTATTATTCGTCATTTCAATAATTTACTTTGGTGAAGAGTAATACAGACTAGAGTATATTTTCAGAGATCGATTTTAGACCAGGGGATTTTAAAATCACGAGGATCCTTTTTATAGATATGCTATTATCAGTTGCTAACGAGATATCACATAGCATTTTCATCTCAAAGAAAGTTGCTTGAGGAAACATTAGTCGTACAAGAGACATATGTTGAAGGGGTTTAGTTATCTTTCCCTTGGCATTCTTTGCAAGCCCGTTTATCCGTTGTATGTATCATAGTCTTACGTTTATTTTTTCAAAAACTGTAAGGGAATGCAGAGAACATTAGCAGAAAGCTAAATATGATACATAATTCAATTTTAACAAGAGACAAAAGTAGAGGGCAAGGAGTATGATTCAGGACATTCTATTAATTTATACTTTGGTATCTGAATTTTTTTTCTACTCACAGAAATTTAAATTATATGACCTTTCCCAGTTTCAAGCCATTGGATGGTGGACCTATTTAGCTTAATCGTATGTTGCAATATTGGTTCTGCTATCACGTGAATCAGCCTATGATTTTAGACTTTTTACCTTTCCTAACAAGCCTATTTCTTATCATTAGTAAATACCATTACAAAGCAATTTTTGGAGAAAAAAAAACAATCGATAGAACATCATAGCATCATTAATGGAATAAGACCTGCTTGGGATCTTTAGATGTTTGGTCAATGGAATGTTACAACTGTCTTTTTTTCAATTCGTTATATCTTATACCATAGATTTTCTGACACATTATTATGGATACATTAACTGGCGTCTTCAATTCAAGTCTTGCAAGATTAATCGCATTAAAGTACATTAACAATTATGTATCTATTTATTACCTAATATATCTATTAATCGTAAAATTTGCAAAATGTTGATACAGGGGCCTACAATATTTTCTTCATATAAATTCTGTGAAGATTGCTCGATAAATACAGGTTCGACACCTTTCCAATTACTGTTGATTGACTAAGCATTACAATTTGTATGTGTACTCAAATAAAAAAACTTGACCCGACCTTATTTCCACAAGATATATAGGAATGTTATATTCTGTATAGCAGTGTATAACCCTTATGTGTTATTGTACATCAAGCAGTATTCAAAATAGAAAATAATAGAAATAATTTTTATTTTGATAAACACAGGTAATGCTCCTATCAATACTTTGCTTCCGCAGATGTGTAAGGTTAAATTGTCAAAAACATACCATCCATGCTGTTAGCATATTTTCTTTTTGATTGTATTCTCTGCGAATATTTGCGTACTGTTTCCTTTGTCTGTCTTCTCATTCTGTAAAATTTCATGTGGAACATATATACAATTTCATGTGGAACATATATATATATATATATATATATATATATATATATATATATATATATATATATATATATATATATACTGCAATCATTAATACTCTCTGCCACCCTCTTATATCACATACTACAATTATTAATACTCTCTCTCTCTCTCTCTCTCTCTCTCTCTCTCTCTCTCTCTCTCTCTCTCTCTCTCTCTCTCTCTCTCTCTCTCTCTGTTTTGAAAACGTATTGACAACAAGGATATTATAATTACCTGAAGACAAGCACTACAACGACTATGGCTATGATTATTACTAAAAAAGTAGCGCTAACACCAGCTGCTATCGCCGTCGTGGAATCAGATTTCTGTGGAATTTGTACAACTGGAATCGAATCTGGAAATTATAAAACATGATAATAATATTGAATAATGCACTCTTAGAAAATAATTGCATCATTTTCACTATTTGAATTTCTAGTTTTGTGACTCGTCGGATAGTGTGAATTTTGAATAGAATGTAGAATATTAACGTTACTAACCTGAACATACACCTGTAACGTGATGACAGGTGTTGTTGCAAGGTCCGCAAACCAAAGAACAATTTGGCCCATAGTAACCACTATCACACTCTGTAAAACAGAATAAGAAAACACTGATAAAATCTTGGAAATGTAAACAAAGTCTAGGTTTTCAAACGAAAATAAATAAAAAGAAACAGCGACAAAAACAATTAAAACCAAAACCAATACGAATGTTCCAGGCGATCGTTTTTGTTACTAACCTGGGTAATTCTAATAACAGATCTACGGTTCCGAAAAGAAACCATTATGCTATGAAACAACGCTATATACTGAACCTAAGTGTATATATTTCAGTTAATATCTAGCGTCAACTACTTGTTAACTATCGTTTAATCGTCAATATCGTGAAAGATACTTGTTTGGATATAAGTACACGTTCTTGGTACCAATAAAAAGTTAAACAAAAATATATGTCGCTAAGAAAATCGATGTCCTGTTAAAACGGAGAAGAATACGTTTCTTAATTTTATGGATATGATGTGGCTCCAGGAAAACGTATCTGAAACGTGAACATGCGATATCACACTGCTGATTATTAAAAGTAGTCCCCCATTAGAATCCAAAATGTGATGTAATTTTCACTGCGAATTATCATTTCAATTGTATATCTACCATTTCTTGTTTAGTCTTGTTATTTACCTTACCTTTACCTTCTGCTTGTTTGATTTTGTTTTCTTTTGAGTACGGTGGGTGAATGGGTGATTACAGACCTATTTACTGAGATACTTTAATGGTATATGTGGTCTATTATACACATTCCTACTGGTAAGAACAATGATTATGACAGAAAGAGAGGCATGTGACAATTACAATAGATCCTATCGTATAGTCGAACGAAATAACACAATGTTGAATTTGTTTCTCAACAATTATAGAAATAATAAATAGCGTCCGATAGCTCAGTATATACAGAATAAAAAACAATTAGATCTTATTCAACAAGGTTAGTATTTGTATGAATTTGGGTTAAAGTGATATTTTCCCCTAGGTTTATAGAATTTAAAACGATGTACTCCACAACGGAAAATGAAAATGATTCATATTTCGACTGAAGGCAATATAGATGGATTCCCGGTTATTCTTTCCTGTTTCCGTCATTCTTACGTGCCATTGTTTAATTGTTTAAAATTTAAGAACTTGCCCATAAACATTTGCATCATGAAAAACATCTTATTTTCATCATCATATACAAGTTAGTTGGCCGTATAGTAGCATGAATAAAGTACGGACGATATCCAGTTTCACATCAGATACCAGGTCATATCAAACATTAAAACAAAGTTACATGCCATGAAAAGTGTGTCATATTTCTCTTACTACATCAGCATAAACCTAGAGAACAGGCTGGCGTTCCTGGTCCTTCACCTATATTATGATCTTAGTTTTACGCCTCACATAACTTTTTTTTTCACGTATATGGTGGCGGACAGCTTTTAGTGGTGGAGGAAAGAACCCGATTACCCGGGAAAAATACCACCGATCTTCGGCACGTATTAAAACTGGCAAACGTTCAAACAAAAATCAAGTTTAGGTTCAAGCGGGACTCGAACATGCGCTGACAGGAATTGAGAAATTCCATGGTTCAGGGCGTGGTGCTATAGCAACTCGATCATGGCGTACGCCCTCTTCATCAATGCATACGTATCATGTGTAGCAGTGAAACATTACATAAATGTTACGTTTAGTTTTGTTTTCCATGTACCTCCTGGCATATTTGTTTCAGTTCAATGAAGGTATACTCTTCATATGCCAAGCCAACGTATGAAAGCGATCCTGGTTTTCATAATATCTAAAATAACAGCGTTGCCAGATTTTTTTGAAATAGAACACCTATTGTGAATCACTTTCATTTCACCACAATTGCATAAAATCGATTTTACTCATGAATATCTGTAATACTTTTAGTTTTTGTAAAACACACATATATAAAAAGAAAACATATATTAAATTGTTTTCACAACAAGGTTTTGCATGTACAGCATCTCTAGCAGCACCTTTTATCTAAAGAGGCGATCAGTGGTCCCTTTTTAGGTGCATGACAACCGGGTTCTCTCTGTCACCACTAAATACTGACCGCCACCATATAATTGAAAATAATTGTAGAAAATTGTAGAATGTGATATAAAAACCATTTACAATCAAATTCGAACCCAACCCCGATTCCCCAGCCACTAAATCTCACTTCACTTTAGTCGTTTAATCAGTCTGTACATGTATATCAATGGGTCCTTTATAAGCTGTAAAAAAGGCTTCGTGGGACTTCCATATATTTAATTAAATAAAACCTGGTGTACCATACCCAAGCCCAACTACCATAGTTTATAGTTGTTGAATTTCTTTTTATTTTCTTCGTTAATCAGTTTATCAATGGAAATATTTTGAATGTTAAGGCATAAAACAAAAATCAAAATCAAATCAATAATGTAAAAAGGCCAAGTTCAGAAAATTCCAATTAATACACCACATATCAAAACCATGTATGCACGTTTTATAATATATTCAAATATATTCCGTTTTAACTTCGAGAACTTTTAAAATCGCGAATTAATATCTTAACAAATTTACCTGAAATGCCGGGTACACAAAATTAAGTCCCGATATATATATATATATATATATATATATATTTATATATATATATATATATATATATATATATATATATATATATATATATATATATATATATATATAATCCCGTTATCTCATGTATCTCGAAATTAGCGGGACTGCCCCATTTACTTCGAGATTTCCGAAATTCGAAAAAACCAAAATTTCAGTTCACACATTTTCTATATTTCCTGGACACCAGATATACCTACTCAGAGTACTGCATAATTTAATCTGGATCTAAGCTAAGCTAATTAATACCGACTCAAGTAAATAAGTACCTGAAATAGTACATACACCTTGTTGAAGATGCATTAACAGTTATCTAATAAATTAATAAACAATGAAGGTCAATTGTCTGTGCAAATATAAAATATGCCCATGCAACCTTTAGGGGGGGGGGGGTTGTTCGGGTTTTTCAAGTATGGAAGCCCTGAGATGTTATTTAATTGATTGCATTATCGAAAAGACCCAAACAAACAACTGAGGGTAAAAACCGAAACGACAAACAAACAACAAAGAGTAAGAAAAAAAAAAACCAAAAATAAATAAATAAAATAAAATACAATAAACAAGCAGCAAAAAGTAAACGAAACAAAGAAACAACAAAGAATAATAGGAAAACAAAATAAAATAAATAACATCAAAACAAAGAGTGAAAGAAAACACATGTGAATATAAACAAACAAACAGTAAGAGAAGAAAACAAATAAACGTAAAGCAAACAAATAAAAAAGAATTAAAAGAACATGAAAATATTTTTGTATGTATTTAAAATCCTTTATTTTCAGCAACAATGTCTAGTCTGATGATG
Source organism: Atrina japonica (assembly GCA_030159075.1). Lineage (NCBI taxonomy): Eukaryota > Metazoa > Mollusca > Bivalvia > Pterioida > Pinnidae > Atrina > Atrina japonica. The sequence continues at coordinate 6,598 of BROG01001758.1, read as the reverse complement.
AAAGAGGCATTTGATGATGTTAAACGTGGTGTGGCGATAAGGAAAGCTGCAAGGATACATGGAGTGCCAGAATCTACCCTCAGATTGAGACTTTCCTCAGGACAACCTGTTGCTAAAATAGGTGCACCAACACTTTTTACTTGACAGCACGAGGAACAGCTAGCCAATCATTGTATCAAATTAGCCCACATTGGCTATGGTTACACAAGATGGCAAATTATGGATATGGCCAAAAACATGTGTGATATCACTGGGAAAGAGGGTAGAGCACCTACTAAGCATTGGTTCTTTGGGTTCCTAAATAGATTTGCTGATGTGAAAATGGTTAATCCCAGGGAAAGAGAAATGGCTAGAGAGATTGCATTGAATGACAACATGTTACACAATTATTTCAACGAACTCACAACATCACTAGAAAAGCTAAATATAAAGAATATTCCTGGAAACATTTGGAATGTTGATGAAACGGCTATTAGCCTAGACCACAATCCCCAAAGATCCTTGCTAAAGCAGGAACCAGTCCATATATGGTGACACCACTTTGATTGCTGCTGGCAGTGCACTGGGTCAAACTATTCCTCCCTATATAATATTTAAAGGTGAACGAGTTTCAAAGGAAAAATGTTCAAAAGGGATACCAGGTACACAATACAGAGCGACAACAACTGGATCGTCTGATACAGTAACATTCCTGGATTTCTTTAAGAACATTTTTTTACAGCATGTAAAATCTAGACCATGTCTCCTCGTATATGATGGACACTCCACTCATATCCATGCAGAAGTCATAGAAACAGCACGTAAAGAAGATGTCCACCTTTTTTGTACTTCCGCCACATTCCAGTCACATCTTGCAACCACTTGATGTTTCAATATCTAGCTCCTTCAAAAAAGTTTAAACAGCGAGTTTCACAAATACTTCCATCTTCATCCTAGTAGTGTAAATACAATTGATGTTCTGCCAGAACTTATTGCAAATTCGTTTAAAAGTTCCATGATTGTTTCAAACATGATGGCTGGTTTTAGGAAATCTGGTATTTTCCCACTTGATCCAACAGTACCAATGACAAAGACACCAATTTTACAGAAAATGAACAGGTAAACGACACCATCAAGACAGGAGAGAAAGAACAACAGAAATGTGCAGATACTTTTTGAACAAAAGAACAAGGATTTTTTGACAGCAAAAGAAGACAATGCTTCTACTAAAAGGAAAAGAAAGCATTTACCCCCCCCCCCCTGGAGATTCTATAACAGAGGACGAATATTATATGGAGGTCAAGAAAAAAGAATGATGATAAAAAGAAACAAGGAATAGAAAAACTAAAAGTAATCCAACCTGAAACTTCCAAGAGAATAAACTTTACACCACTTTTCATTGTAATTGATGAGAAAAACAATGACAAATCACGAAAGGGAAAGAGCCACATATTGAAGGAAGAAAAGGAAAACATCCTGTATGTAAGGCTCCTGTACAATTAACAGCATCTGAGGAGGATTTTGAGGACAATGTCTTGTCTGTGGCAAGAGGCAACCAGATGGGCTTCATTTGGAGAAATTTTTGAAATTTGTCAACTGGGGACAATGCAACAAGTGCAAAAAATGGGTCCACCTTATTATTATTTTTTTTTTTTTTGGTACAGCAGTGGAACATCTAGGTGCTGAGGGTTTCTGTGCCCACTTTGCTCTAGTGAACAATAAATTTAAGGCCTACAACCAATGTTGTATATATGATCAAACGTTTTTTTTTTTTTTTTAAAATTGAAAAAAATAGCTGTGAGGACCATGTTAATTGATATTTTGTCAAGTTTAGAAATATTTTCTAATTCAAATATCATTTTTTTTTTTTTACAAAATTGTTTCTTTTTTATTACTTGTGGTCTTTATAAATATTATAAAAGTTTGTATATTATTATATTAATTTCGAAGTTTGAAGCAGTTTATCAAATATCAGGATTTCGAATAATCAATGCATGCAGCAACCACAGCGAAAACAGTTTCAAGTATGGAACTCCGTAGCACATGTTTGGTTTTCCGGAAGTAATGAACTTTCTACACTGTGCAGACTTACCGGAAGTGTTAACAGATACTAGAACACGGGGTATGTACATTACACAAGCTGATAAGGCATAAATATTAAGCAAAATTAATTGTTTTATCTTCTGTTTTGAAAAGTTAAAATTTTGAATTTTATTTTTGTATACGCATATATATCGTTTTCAATTAATTATTACGTCTTTTGAAACTCGATTGCCTTAAATGCGCAGACTTTCCGAACAGCACCGTACAGAAAAATAATCGGGACCGGCCATTCAACTTTGAAAAAACCGTAATTTCGACTTATTCAATTTTGACACAACGAAATTCCAATACACACACACACACACACACACACACACACACACACACACACACACACAATATATATATATAATATATATATATATATATATATATATATATATATATATATATATATATATATATATATATATATATATATATATATATATATATAGTCTTAGATGTAGCATACATGGCCTCGGAACGACTTCCGACCTTTTGGTTGTATGACAATAACTAAGGAGCCGCTTTTTCTTATTATTTTCAGTATCTGTTTCACGGAGTGATTTGTATCAAGTACCCGATAAAAAAAATTGCGAATCGTATCACACAGTTCCCTAACAAAATTGTCCTAATCTATTCCATCTATCTTAATGGGGTATTACCTGGGTTTACAAGATAATCATTATCACTTTTTGTGTTTTTACTTATTGAACTTGATGTACAATAACATTCAAGACGTATACACAGTTATAACAAATCTTATTATCCTGTATATTTTGTTGAAATAAGGTCAGGTCCAGTGGGATGTCAATAGTAACGTGAGTAAGGATCAGTTAATCAACTGCTATTGAAAATGCCCCATACTTCGGTTTATCGAACGATTTTCATATATATATATATATATATATATATATATATATATATATATATATATATATATATATATATATATATATATATGTATGTGTGTGTGTATGTGTGTGCGTGTGTGTGTATGTGTGTGTATGTGTGTGTGAATTTCAGCATGTTTAAGCCTGTGTATATCTCTTTTATTGTATATCAAAATAAGTCCATATGGTAAAAAATTAAATATGGTTTTAAAAACCACAGCTGATGTCCCTTTAGACAATTTCCAACACCTCTGTGATGTTTCTCTTTGATACCACAAACTGACTTACGCCTTTCAGTGTACGGCTTTGGATCTAGTACATGTAGGCTATTACTAACAGCAGTAAGGATAAATAATATACTTCAGAAGAAAGATTTTATTTAAAATATTATACGACAAAAAAACAGTTTCAAAAAATTCCCAATATCTGAAAATAGAGGTGATAAACCTAACCCTAGTTATTTCAAATAAATTACGTATTCTATCTAACTTTAAAAATATTATATACCCACATATGCGTATGATGTTATTAGTTCAATGCAAATTTAGCTGAATTCAAGGAAGGAACCATCCACTAGTCATATGTAAAGCATGAGTGTACATTGGCTTCCGTTTTACTTAGTATGACTTTGATTCGGCGAAACATAAAAGTGAAGTGTCGTCAATTTTCGACATAATACTGTTTATATAAATATATTAGTTATCTCATCAAACATGTACACAAAGCAAAAGGCAAAAGATACAAGAAGTTTTTTTTTCCTATTTGCTTGATTCTAAAATGACAGTAATATGGTAACCATGGTTATCGCCGTTTACAGATGATCTGTCACATGGTGTAGATATGAGCATTTGCTGTCGTTTAACTTATTATATTTAGTTATTTTATGGTAGTCTCACTAAAGAAACTTGTATCAAAACTCTACGCATAGTTAAAATAAATGTAACATCGCGTTAGATTAAAATCACACACACACACACACACACACACACACATACACACACATACACACACACACATACACACATACACACACAAATATATTTATGGCGTTATATATATATATATATATATATACATATATATATATATATATATATATATATATATATATATATATATATATATATATATCCTAATAGGTAAAATTCACAGTGCCCGGGTATTACATATCTAAAATAAAAAAAGACAACGCAGAGTAAAACGTTAGCGCTTTCATTCAAACGAATCTGCAGAGGTTTCGTAACATTACTTAACAATAACGTTGTTAATACAAAATGTTACTATCTAAGTTTTACTGTCATTATCTAGAAAAGTCTAATTGAAAAAACTAATTAGTCTTAATAATTTAAGTCCAAAGAGTTCTGCTGAGGATGGTTAAAATAACGGCATGTGACATTTGGTACCAGAGTGACCACAATTAATCTTATAACATCTGACCTACTTCATATTACTATATATCACCTGTTCTCTTTGTTTCTATTTCATAAATTAACATCTTTATGTTGGACATTAATTAGTTTTCAAAGTTGGGCTTGTAGTGTATTGTTCAAATGTATATGCATCTTCTGCTATATAAAATTGTTGTGTAGTAGAAGTCAGTTTTTGAAACTCAGTAATGTGAATCAAATAACTCACGGTAACAAATATATTTTGACGTATACAGTATAATGACGTCATAATTTAGTTAACGGATTGACAAAAAAAAATACGAAAAGCATTTTTCCAGGTATTCAAACCAACACTTACTCAACAGTTTTGTATGAATTGATATTCTCTTTGTCTTTATAATATACATGTATATACCTTCATCGCCTACCACTAGAACTCACGCGTTCAAACTTGTAATTTCTGATTGATAAAGTTTGTATATATATATATATATATATATATATATATATATATATATATATATATATATATATATATATATATATATCCCAACGACTTGAATGGCCTCAGGAGCTGGGACATTTACGGCGTATTGAAAACAGTTTACATTTCTGTTATATACACGAATTTTCCATTAGACGACGATATCTAATTCTTGAGGGCATTTCCGTACCTGTATCATATATATCACCTTGTCAGCCAGCAGTACAGCACTATCACATTTTGTCATGTGGTTAAGCTACATGTCACACTAGTCAGTCAGTGCCTTACAATTTCTGTTGTAATGGTAACCATGTTTCCAGAAAGCTTTATACACCTAATACTGTTAGAACAAATAGTGACAGTTCCTAGGCAATGCTCTTGGGTAAGTAAATGAGGGTCATAGGTCTACTAAATGGAGTTAATTCCATGACACACACACACACACACACACACACACACACACACACACACACACACACACACACACACAGAGAGAGAGAGAGAGAGACACACACACAGACACAAACACACAGACACACAAACACACACACACACACACACACACACACACACACACACACACACACACACACACACACACACACACACACACACACACACACACACACAGAGAGACAGACACACACACACCCAAAACGTTTACTGCAATGTTGTCAGTTAATAGTACATGTCAAAATTTGTGTCACTTCACTTATAGATAATAACACTCCAACATTCAGTGAACATTATAAATCAAAGGAATGATATAGATCTACGTACTGTCTATACAGAGTTTTTCTTTGTATCCGTCATCACAGCCTTGACCGCACACCCCTGTTCTACGATCACAGATAGTACTATTGATGCAGTTCCCACAAAACAGAAGACAGCCGGATCCATATGTTCCGTTTGCACAAACTTAAATAAAGAAAAAAAAATAACCTGAAATGTGTTCAAACACAAACATATTTTTGTTATTTTATATCGTTGTTTTTGTTAATCATTTACGCCAAAATGGGGACAAAATTAATTGTAAAATGAAACCTAAATGGTTTTCCTTTTAAACTGTCTTTCCATCAAATATGGCTATTTGTGCAGAAGAATGTATGAGTAAACAATAAACCTATCGCTGCTTACAATTGTTTAGTCGTCTCCTGTTCCGAATATACAATTGAAAATGACAACAACTAGGATTCAAAGTGTCAGGATAACATTTGTGGGAAATTGTTTTGAAAATAAATTTGCTTTGTTTTGCTTTGTACCTATCGTTTACGATAACACAGTGTAGAGTAGATATAAAAAATACGTTATAGATAATATGATGTTGTTATACCCTGTTTGTTAGCTTTATAATTCTATCAAAAACAAGCGACTTTTTTAAGCACTCAAAATTGGTAGGGTTTGTCTAGAGAAATTATTTCATGTTTGTATCAAATTTGAGTTTTGTGACCGAATGACATTAAATTTATCATTTTTTCACTCTCAATGTAAAACGTCTAAACATTAGTATTAAAAATTGTTTATTAATTTAAATAAGTCTGGAGTTCAGAATAAAATTGAGAATTTTTTAAATTAGCGGATTATCATTTGATGTGGATTTCATGTTTGTCCAATACGTTAAAAGTTGTTTCAGCAACAACTTGTATTAAAGGACCACCTGGTAAGAAAGATTTACTCTCCCCAATAGTTCCATGTGTATACAAATACCACCTCCTTATATAGACTGATTTCCGTGTGTGTTTAAGAAGGTCGTAATATACAAGTTTCAC
>BROG01001757.1:0-29595 GCA_030159075.1 Atrina japonica | reverse complement strand
CAAGACACACCATAGAATCCATCTTGACATGGTAGCTTACATTCTTCACCGAAAAATCCTTTCGGACATTCTAAAATTACATTCTTTATTAAATGTTTGGCCAACAATAATAAGTTACTTCGAATTTCCATCAGCAAAAGCATTCATATATATTTTTGGAAACGAATAAAAAGGAACACTAAGTTTAAAATATGCTGCCATAGAGTTATAATTCAAAAATTTGTATTTTAGTAAGAATATTGAAATGTCACTTACCCACAATTTTGTTGTGTACACAACCATCTTGGACACCACATATCTTGTGAGCTGCACATCTGAATGTTTCCTTGCAAAACACACCATAGTATCCATCGGGACATGACAGCCTACACTCATCACCATACCAACCTTTCGGACATTCTTAAAAAGTATGGTTTGTTTAATGTTTGATTAACTTTAAATACAAAAAAACTTCACGCCTATTTAAGAAACAAATAATAAGGTATGATGGATAACTAGTGTCTAATATGAATTATACATTTTCAAAATTCTGATTCCATCTCATATAAATGCAAAAATGAAGCAGTACTAATGGATAATCAAAACCCAAGTCCTTTAGAATACGACATATTGGATATGTAAACAGTCCCAAGACAAAGAACAATTGCAAATCACAAACAGGTTAGGACCAAGTGTCCGGAAGGATCAGTGTCCCCTGTTAGCATGCCACACCCGTCGCAAATGTTCCATGGGAATCTTTTTAGTTCCATGAATAGGTCAAGTTCGGTGAAAAAGTCAAGTTTGGCGAAATGGACGGTTGGTGTAAATTGAAAAGAAGGTACCTCACCTATGCATGTTCCGTTCACGTATTTATAGTGAAGACAGCATTTCTTCTCACTGAAAACACATATTAAAGATAATTATGCAATCCAATTTCAACAACAACAACAACAAGAATAATAATAATGTGTGACACAATGAAACTTACCCTCTCTGGACATCACAAGCTTTGTCACAATTTACAAATGTAATAAACCATAATAGAATATATATTACAATACTGCAATACTTCATAATTATAAATTATCCGTCTGTAACGTTCTGAACTATCATCAGGAATGTGTGTCGCCTGATTGTAAATTATGTAATGATTTCCTTAAAAGCAATTCATATTCAACATCATATCGATGGAAACATACAAACAAGGAAAACTATCATTAAATGTCACATAAATAGGTTCAACGGATGTAGGTTTAAGCATTTGTAGTTAATAGTACGAGTTTATTTCGGAACTAAGTGTTGAAAATCAGAAACACATATCGGGATGATATTAATTTATATTATATATATATATATATATAATATATATATATATATATATATATATATATATATATATATATATATATATATATATATATGCGCCACCTGGTATTAAGAGCGCCATAATGAGTTGTATGATTTGGAGTACTATATGTAATCTAAGTAGTGTGATTTTGCAATCGTAGATACGGCTCTTTTGTCCATGTATTGCATACTTTACTTTGCCTCTTTAGTTTAATTATATAACCTATACATGCAATTTCCTGCAAAGCTTCTAGTGACAAGTGTATGTAAATACTATTTTGTTTTTACATAGGTCCCTTTGATGTTGATCTATGATCCCTGATTTCAACTTTGTCACAATTGTCCTTATATAATATCGATCCAACAGCTTTCTAATGCATATTTGAATACTAGCAGTTTTGTGTTAAAAGTGATTGATATAAAACCAGAACTTTGATCTTTTTTACTCTTTTATGAACCGATTTCTATTCTATTCCTATACCTTTTAGATATTGACACGTTTTGCAAGATTATTTGTAGTATGTAAATTTTTACTTTATATTTAAATGCCCGAATCATGAAAAGAAAAAAATAAACATTAGAACAAATATTGTAAGTAAAACTTATCAATTTTATGGTGCAAGTTTATCAACGTTGATGTGTAAATGAATCAATGAAGTTTGAAAAATGTTTGAGAAACTTCAAATGTATAGTTGCATTCAAGTGATATATTTCAATCAAAACCTGGTTTGTTTACATTTCACAAGCCGTACAGTAGACCTGTTCAAAACATCAGGTAGCCGAAATATAGGGCCTTATAACTTACCTGGAAAATGTAATAAATATAACAAATCTCAGATACCAAGCATAAACCAATAGAATGTCCATGACATAGATACAAATCCGGTAACAATGGTCAAACACGGACCTATGGAAACCAAGAGGTGGGATCAGGTGCCATGGAGGAGTAAGCATCCCCTGTCAACCGGTCACAGCCGCCATGAGTCCACAGTCAAGTCCAGTGCAATACGTGTATCCTCGTCACAATTGGTACAGACATCTCAAAAACCGCCAACGATAAGGCAACTCAATATTTCACTTAGTGAAACAGAGTAGTCGCAAAGAAGATTATTATACCGACCGTAAACTTTGCGGAACGTTGATATTAAACGCGGTTTTCGATGTCCTGTGTCAATGATTTGTCAGTGAGTAGTTTACCTCTGTATATGAAATATTCATATGTTGTACACGCCCTGACATATCGGAACATTTGTGAAATATAAACTCCATATAAGGGTTACTGAGGGATAAAACTACTTAAATGTGGAAAAAATTACGATGGGAAATCCGAAATCGTCGCGTTTGTCGTATAGCTTAGTTGCTAATTTCCCGTCTGTGTTGTATTTGACAATTGTTTTTGAATAACATATTTATGTATTTTCCTGCCTCAGTCGATGTAATAAACATATTATTAAAAAGAAAATATTATCTATATAATTTCTTATACGGATGAACAAGCTTACAAAGTAATCAATTTCAGTCAATACTGTAATGTTAACTTTCTCTGATTCTCACAAAATTAGTTGAATGAACATAAAATGGCTTCAAACACAAACATTGGACACTATACGTATATGCAAATCTTGAGCCTCCTTTTTCGTTATGTATACATTATATATATTAAAATATATGCTTATCTATACGTCTGCAAATAAAATAACATCCACACATATTTATGCGTGGGTGGCACCTTTAACCGCATAGTAAGCTGTTTTCTATGGAAGAGGGACTTCCCGATAATACAGGTCCCATATTATTCTATAAGTCTGCGGCAATATACATTTCCATCAGAAAGTCAATGTCGTTAAACATCGAGGTTCAATTTTGGATTCTTTTTAGAATCTTATTCTATTTTAATATATATTGTATAGCGGGATGCTTACAGTCAACCATGACACCTGGTCCCATCTCTGGGCTTCCAGTGGTCAATGTTTGTCCAATCTTAATTTCCAGTGTAAGTTTTGCAATTAGTAATACTCCTGCTTCCAATTTGAATAAAGATAAACAAAATGGAATAGTAATGATTTTTTAAACTGAGCTATTTCAAATAATAGTACACACATATATCAGATGTATTTTGTCTTGAGATAACACCCTTGCTTAATATGTATGTCGTCGAACGAAAGTCATACAACTATTGAAAGAAACATCGGCAAAAAAATCAAGCTTTAATTTTATTTCACAACTTTACAAGTATGTTATAATTGTATTTAATGTCACGGCTGAACCTTATAATGAAATATATAGCAATCACTACAATGTAGATTATTACGGAATATTACGACACGAGATGATCGCTACTAGCATGGTTCAATATACATTTGGTCAAAACTGAAAATTGTTCATAAACAAAAAGATTGTTCTGTCTTTGGGTGATATTTTTCGTCGAGAGACATGATGAGGTACTTTTATTTTAGGGTTTATTGTCGGTACAAAGTTTTATATTTATCGTTAATATTGGTTTTATAAAAAACATGAAAAGGATTAAAAACTAGAACCCTTTTATTGTTTTACCCTGTTTATGGAATGTCCATATGCTGATCAAACTCCGATATATCGGATTATTTGCGAAACACGAACGTCATAGAACAAAACACCACTGCATAAGGACAGACTGGCATGTAAAATATATGTATAGCCTCTCCATTTTATCAAACTTGGGAACTATTTCACATACGTTAAGGCACCTAGTCTAAAATATTAATCCATTGAATCAATTGAAAACGTATATTTATGGTAATGATTTGACGAGTTAGATTTATAAGGTGAAAAGGTGTAAAAGGGTCTATTGACGCAGCGCACTATGTCACATTACAGTCAAAGCTGTTGATTCAGGCCGCATATGTGACTGAAAAATTGTAATGATTCTCGAAATATCCCATAGAAGTCCAAAGCATTATGGATAGCGTTCCCATGCTCTCCTTCAGCAATATACATCTCCTTTCCCTTCTCAGCACCGATAGTCTCCAGAAAGGTGGACGCCATATCATATACAAATATCAGTCGAATTCCTGATGAATGACTGCTCCCGTATAACCACCCGCTTACGCCACCAAATATATAGGCTTGCTTTCCAATAATTCGAGTTATCTCTCTTTAATCACAGTATTGTAACGGTCGAATATCATGTTTTATACTATGATTATTGTAAACGTCTGATGCAGTTTCAGAGGGGATAGTGCCTACCAAGTTTGATTAAAATATCGGCCTACTAGGTCATGAAACAAGGGTGAAAAAAGGGTAAACATTTACAAAACTATTTGCGTTTTCTTGGATGTCTGTTATCTAGTCAATTGATTCGATGGCGGTGCTTTGTCTTTGTCTCAATACTTATTGTTCCTAACAGCTGATATATACATTCTGATAAGTTCTTATATACACAAAGTAAATCAGGTAATTAGCATTTTGAATACACCTATAACCAATATGGCAGTTAAAGAGCGCACGTGTGTCTTGTTCATCAATGGATTTCCTTCTCAAATATTGTAGATAATGATTAATGGCGTCATTATATTGCATACACATTTTAACAGAAATTTGATCATTTGTCAAGAGAGGAGTTTCTGTCCCGTGTCTGAGTCTGTATGACACATAACACTTTCGCATTCGCAAAATGTATAGTTTTACATGGGGAAAGCTCTTACCAAGTTTGGTTAAAAATTACCCACTCGTTCTTGAGAAGTGGAAATTATCTGTACACTAACAACGGACGATATATGACGACAGACAAAAAGAAGATCTAAATAGGTTATTACTTGAATCTCTGCATTCAATTTGGTTGATGTATTATATAGAAAAAAAAACACACGACACGTCGTGAATGAAATATTGCTTTTGAACCCTCATGTGATCAAAGTGGATCGTGTTTGTAAAGCAGTTCGGTAATTATCCCCAGTTACTAGGAATAGTAAAAGATAAAGAGATCCCACAGGAGTGTTAATTGATTATTATGTTAATCTAACTCGAGTTAAATAATTTTTCAAAGTGTCTTGGTAAATTTTGACAACACGAGTTAGATAAACATGATACTTAACTTACACGAGTTGTTGCATCTGTTTCTACTATAGCTGAAAACCGATGATTGGTAGTGTTGATCACGCCTAGACACTATTAGATTTGGATTCCCATTCATCTGAAGGTTTTGAGATGACGTCATTTAGTGTTTGTGACGTCAATCAAACAATCCTGTTGGTTATTTGTAAATGCCTATTAACTGCAGCATCTATTATATCACTGTTTGACAGTGGTATAACAACACAGGTTATGGTAGAAATAAATATATTCAACAGAATGGTGTGCAAATTCGGAAAAGAGTACATCTAAATGGGAGCCCGCCTGATTAAGTCCCTTAAATATTTTCGCTGTGCAAAACTGGCGCTGTATACATTCAGTAGTTTTAGTTTCTTTCTTTCATAACGGAAATGCTATTTGCTAACATTATAATTATGTTATCTTTTATTTCAAAAATCGAATTTGTAAAAACAATTCGTAATTCTTATCCTTTAATTGTTTTTAAAATCATACCGTAACCGTTTCCATTTCATTCACATCATTGACATTGACAAATATAATGGTCAAATGTCTAATCAAATAATAAAGTCACCTTCTATGTATATATTTCAGAATGTACAGAAACTGAATTATATAGAAAATCCAAAAATCTTCTTGGATGTAATTAATTTGTGCGTGTATTAAATTGGAACCTGTATTTGAATTTGCGGGAGTGAGAAGTTTATGGGAAAACATTACCTGTACAGTTAATCGCCTGTCAATCATCGCCTTGGTTTGTAATGATTCTGTATGTTAGGACGGGACGAACATATACTAGAACAATATGTATTTATGACATATTGTTCTAGTATATGTTCGTCCCGTCCTAACATACAGAAGCATTACAAACCAAGGCGATGATTGACAGGCGATTAACTGTACAGGTAATGTTTTCCCATAAACTTCTCACTCCCGCAAATTCAAATACAGGTTCCAATTTAATACACGCACAAATTAATTACATCCAAGAAGATTTTTGGATTTTCTATATAATTCAGTTTCTGTACATTCTGAAGATTTACAGTTTGGTATCTGAGATTTTTTATATTTTATTAAATTCATTTATTATATCACATGTCTCTGATATAACTATGTCATTTCTTGTTAAACTGATTCTCGTCATTCCTTCAAAATTAGAAAAATTCGCAGAATGAATAATGATTAATTGATATTATGTTATAAATAATCCATCAGTGATACACAAAGCTTAAAATCATATTACTAATTATAAACTATTAAAATTATACCCATATACCCACTTGTATCATGAAATTTTGTCTTCTATAACAGATTTATATAACTCTTTATTGTCCATCTACAATTACTTTGTTTTTTCATCTTTTCATCCGTCAAAAAATCATGTATTTAATGACGTGTTCTACATGTGAACGTTTCATATACAGAGAGAACATACTGACAAATAAATTACTCTCACAGTTGCCTATTCAATAGCGGTTGTTGTATCGTCTGTTCCGATTGTGATCAAGATTAATTTCTCAACGTTGAATTTGACTGTGGATTCACTGTGGGTGTGATTGGTAAAGAGGGATGCTTACTCTTCCATTGTACCCGATCCCACCTACACCCGGCCTACAGGTCAATGTTTATACAATATTCCTCAGACTTGTATTTTGTATCCTGGACATCATGAAGTTTAATATTTAGGTATCGGTGATTTGTATGTAAATTTAACCTGTAGTATATACCGTACTTATTTTGTTTTACTTGCCAATTACAATGACAATGTATTCAGATTAAAAAAGTTTCACTGTCTGCCTTGAGTATAGTTTCTTCTGAATATGCCCCGATGGCACGTGACATAAATGTATAATGCCTCTCGGCATTATTAATCTAAGGCCAAAGACTATAAACTAAGAAAATTCAGAGACAGATTTAAATCTCAAAAGTAACGAAATTACTCATTATTAATCTAAGGCCAAAGACTATAAACTAAGAAAATTCAGAGACAGATTTAGATCTCAAAAGTAAAGAAATTACTCAGCTTAGTGAAAATTGAAAACTCGCGGTCCAAAAAACGACTTAAGACTTTCCGCAACTGAGATGCAAAACAACGGTTATCTGGATGTGGGTAAGGGGCACGTCACATCTTTTTGTAGGACTCCTCTGTCAATTCAGATAATATTGTTAAAATAAACAAACATTGTATGCTCCGGAATACCAGCCAACAGAAAAGTAAGTTTTGGTAAAACTACAAAACCCAAGTGATTAAATATGTCCCGACATATTCCAGGTCTTAGGAGACGGCGACTTTTTTCGCTGTTGAGAATTACAATTGCAGACTGTACTTTAGTATTGTATCACCAGAGAATGAAATTTGTCTGATAACTTCTTAATGACCACAACATTACCCCAGTTGAAAACATCTGGGTAAAATATCAAAGTTAACAAAAACGACTTTGCCGGGAATAGTTTTACGTTCTTGGGCTGGATTTTGATTAAGACTTTTGAGCTACGCTGATAAACATTTTTATGTCATACATCTGTTTTCACCATTGACGCCTTCTTTGTATACAGTGCAGTTTCGTTGCTCTGTTTTCCGATGAAAGAAGAATCAATACGGAATACGGATATGGATAAAATATCATTTAAAGGGGCGTTAGCTGTGTTCACTACTTAGATTGGTATACAATAACAAAAAAACGAAATGTACACAAAGATACAAATTCTTAAATGTCTATACATTTTGTGAAAATCCGTTGAGTAACCCTGTTTTTTTTTTTTTTTTTTAATTGCAAATGATTACCGCAACTGTGCTATTTGTTCATGAGTACCAAACTGCACCTGACATTTTTCCACAAACATATATTGGAATATAAGATTGTCTTTGCCTGTATATAGCTCTTATTTGTTTATGTACATCATGCACAAGTAGTTAAAGTAGAAACAGTGGTAAACAAAGTCTCTGTCCTTTTAATGAACAGTGGCGAGAAATTTGAAAATGGACCTCCGTCCACTTTTAACAAAACAAATTAGGTTTACAAAAAGAACAATAATATTCTCAACATCAGAAAAAAAGTGACATCAAAGATAGGCCACTTATAACATGACATCTTAAGTTTATAAAGACAAAACAATATTCTCAGCATCGGAAAAAAGATTGCATAAAAGTTTAGGCCATGCATGACATTTAGTCAGGGATGTCAAAGTAAGGATAAAACAGGAGGAGAAGAAACAACTAATCTAAAACAAGTTCCGGGGTGGTGATGGGAAACAGGTAAAAACATACTCAGAAATTACACACGACAGGTTGAATGTGACCAAGTTGGTGATTTGACTGGACCATTATATGAATTTCAATATCATCAAAAAATTAAGATTTTGTGTGCGGAACAGATTCATGAAAGATTAGAAATTACGCAGCACGCCCTAAAGGATATTGTTTGGCCAAAATAAATTTGCATCTCATACACGTTTTCCATAAACACCTGTTTTTCAACGAAATAAGAAAATCATCACAAATATATATGAATACTCTCATTTAATGAAAATGACGAGAAACTTGGAAGTGGACCGCTGTCCACCTTTAAAAAATCAAATTAAGTTTAAAAAGAGAATAACAATGTTCGCAACATCAGAGAAAAGTGGCGTAAAAAATAGGCCAAGGAAATCAAGCTGAAGCGTAGACTGAGGCGAGATTGACCCCACTCGTAGCAAAAGTCGAACCAAAATCCTTCCTGTCGCCAGTAAAATTTGCGCACTTCATTGGCATTCCCTCCATGGCCCTATGTTTGTCTGTATATCTTTCTCCTTGTAAAATGGAATATAAACTGAAGCATATTTGGCCCCATTATATATATATTCCATTTCATAGTATGTTGGAGGTACATGTCCTTGTTTTTCAAAAAACATTAAAATTAGGTTGCTATGGGAACAGTATTGTGACTGCAGGTGTCATTTGGGGTCAATGATAAATCACATTTGAAACATATGAACCAGGCAGAGTAAAGGTTTTTTTATGTAAAATATGTAAAAGAGTGTAAAATGAACAGTCATTATCAATTATTTCGACATATAAAGCATATGCTCAAATGAGCCTTTATTATTTTATGTCCTGGTCTAAATCCGAATCATGCAAAATACGTTATGGCCTAGGTAATGGTTGTGTAAAATTCCAAAGAAAATTTCTTTAATGATTTCTTTCAAAATTTCAAAATATATAACATCAGCGATATATATGTATAGTACAATTATAAAAACAAAAACGAACATCCGACACTGTAAAATCTACGGAATTATGTAACGTACAGGTGAGAACAAGTTTATCTGGTACGTACGACATAATATGTTTTTTCCACAGAATCATGTCATGCGCATGACTTAATATTTTTTCTCTCATTTGTTTTTATTTTGTGTGCATGACTTAATATTATAGGGTCACCCAAACCTTGGTCACTTCAAAAATACACATGATGCAAAATCTTATCTTAGTAATCCACATCCACGTTTACCCCCCCCCCCCCTGTCGTACGCACGAGTGGTATATAACACTGAAAAGGAATTATGCAAAGTTGCAAAAGCTTTTACATAATATTATCTTAATTTCAACAAAATTATTCAGGGTAACTGAAGCATCCTAATCCCTAGAACAAAGGAAATATAGGGAATATAGAATTTGGCTCGTACAGAGATATGTCACAATTTCCTTGTCAGCACTCTAACACCTCCATTTCTAAATGAAATTTTACGTAAAACTTGATACAAGCGTTTACTGTGGCAATATTTCGGACGACTTCGCGTTTTGTAACCCTCGCTCCTTTATTTACAGATATACACATATTATACAATGCAAATTAGTATCACTCGTGATGCCATGTTCCTATATAGCAAAATATCCCATCAGAATAACCTACTCCACGATTATGCCCCTGGTTCTGCTGCTCGCACTTTATCTTGTGTACATGACATAAAAATGAGGGGAAAATATTAAATCGTAATAAAAATAGAGAAATGTGCACGACATAAAAATGAAGAGAAAGAAATATTAAGTAATGCGCTTGGCATAATTACTGAGTAAAAAAGTCATGCGCACAGGATAAAAAAAATCCACATGTACCTTCCATACATCCGTAAAAAAATGACGGTAGATCAGGAAATAGGGAATAGGTCATCTAAACAAAGCATAAACATGGAAAAAGGAAGGATGAAAACTTTGGGCAAATATGACGCAAAACTACCCCCCCCCCTCTTCTGACCTGGTGAAGGACTGTTAATCGCTGATATATTATCACATTCTCATTACAATGATTATCTGTTATTAGCTGAATACTATCTGGCAAAATAGACAAAACATAATGTCCCATATTAAATCTATATTTACCCCAGAACAAGGTTAATAATAATTCCAATTTTCATTCACATTTTCAACAAACTATCGGCATTCCCGTGGGAACTAATTGTGTTCCATTGTTGGCCGACCTGTCCCTTTATTCATACGAAGCAGACTTCATTCAGAAACTGCTGGATCAAAACAAGAAAAAGTTAGCGGTCTTCTTTAATTTGACATTTAGATATATCAACGATGTTTTGTCAATTAGTAGTGACAATTTTCATACACATGCCAATGCGATATATCCCAGCGAACTAGACATTAAAGATACAACCGAATTAAGCACACACGCTTATACTTAGACATTTTACTTAAAATAAACACAGACGGGAAATTAGCAACGAAGCTATACGATAAACGCGACGATTTCGCCTTTCCCATCGTAAATGTTCCACGTTTAAGTAGTAATATTCCTCAGTCACCCGCATATGGAGTTTATATTTCACAATCCGATATGCCAGGGCGTGCACAACATATGAAAATTTCATATACAGAGGTAAACTACTAACTGACAAATTACTGACACAGGGATATCGAAAACCGCGTTTAATGTCAACGTTCCGCAAAGTTTACGGTCGGTATAATAAGTGAAATGTTGAATTGCCTTTTCGTTGGCGTAGTTGAGACGTCTGTACCAAATGTGACGAGGATACACTCCTCACTTGTTTCGTTGGACTTGACTGTGGACTGACGGCGGGTGTGACCGGTCGACAGGGATGCTTACTCCTCCATGACACCTGATCCCACCTCTTGGTTTCCAGAGGTCCGTGTTTGTCCATTTTTACCGGATTTGTATCTGTGTCCTTGACATTCTATTGATTTATACTCTGGTATCTGAAATTTTTATATTCAACATATATTTGACGCAGAGATTATCATATGTGATTGATTAAACTAATATTATGTCTCCTATTCACTTAAACAAAACTGTTTTACAAACGATTAAATAGTCAAAATACTGAAATAAAGTAAATACTAAATTTGGTGATTTTGTGTCTTGTTTAATCGGACTGGATTATAAACAGATCATTTATAAATGGATAAATGGATAAAACAGCGTAGTATGATTATAACTTTTTTGTTTTTGTTTGTTTTGTTTTTTTTTTAATATGTACACATTTACATTTTAATTGTATAATAATAGTTATCTGTGTGAGTTTGAGGGAAACAAATTGAGAGTTTCGCACGTTCGAACTCTCGACGCTGCAATCTGCAATCAAGCTTCATACATCTACCAACAATTCGAGATAAAATAGCGAATAAATGTTTTTAGGATAACTTGCATACATTGTACACGATTTAAATAGTAATGAAACACGGTTGACTTCGTGTACGAGTATCCTTTTTACTTTCAATTGCATATCGAATAGATAGATTAATTATTTACAAAAAGTGTTTGCTCATTACAAACAGGTGGGTAACGATCAGACGGCTACGGTTGACAACTCGATCTAGATATCGTACCTGACCGGCTGAGCAAAAACAAAACCAAAGTCCAAACTGCTCAAAGCCGGTAAAGGGAATATTTTCACTATTTGATTACAACTTTATTGAGAGAAAAAAAACTATTATGATATAATTCTACACATTATATGAGAGATGCTTTGTTTGTTTTTTTTTTGTTTTTTTTTGTTTTTTTTTTGTTTTTTGTTTTTTTTTGTTAGAAATGGCAAAAGGGCTGCTGGATATGTCAGTTCAGTGACGTAGCGTAAATCTCTCTATGCCTGTAACCCCTATACTGGACTGTAGCCTACATTGTGAAGATGGTTGCTATGTCAACAGTGCAGCAGAGCTGTTTTATTTACAAGGGATGTACACAATGTACATACTTGAATACTTTCAATATTGAAGTTATAGGTCCAATTTTAAAATGATGTGGTCTACAAGTTACACGTCCTACAAATACGTCGACCATTTTGAATGAGAAAACAAAACTGTTTTCGTTTAATTTTTTACTACGAACACAGGCTGCTCCACTAAGATATTTCAACAGAAGAAACATATATTGGAAGCAACTGACTCAATGAAATATTTTTTGTTGCATGACTGCGCCCATAGTTGAATATTGATTTGAATACACGAAAATGGCCTAGTTTATCATTTCTGGATATTCGACCTATTTTTGTCTACGATTGTCTAGAAATAAGAAACAAAATACATAAAATAGATTGATAATGAATTAGCATATGTCTTCGTCAAAATTATATGACAATTAGACCACTTACATATCTGTTTAAATTTTCAAGAAAAGGGGGGGGGGGCAGATTGGGCCTTTACCATACAATGTCTTTTGTATGGAAAAGTGTATAGTGATCTCGAAAGCAAACGCAAAATTCAGTTATGTATACAGGAATATTAAAAAAAAATAACCATTGCGGTTTTATAGTACTCTCGTTATCAATATCACACAGCACACTTCACTGAAATATAGCAGCAACAGTCGTACATGTGCATAATTCCTGTGACCGATTTGTAGTGATAATGGGAATCAAAATGGAAGAAAGTGATAAGATCCCATTCGTTTAGAGATTTTGCATTGATCCCAATATATTATAAACTCGTTTCGTTTTTTTTTTCTTTTTGGGGTTTTTTGGGGGGGGTTTTGTTTTTGTTTTTGATATTGTTTTTGTTTTTGATTTTGTTTTTGTTTTTTGCATTGATATTTGGTAAACATATTCTTTTTGTGACTTTTTTTTTTGCTCTGTGACTTTTAGATTGTTCTAATAGATGTTGAATCAACGTTTGAGCTCAATTTCATTAAATTCCGCACGAATCTGAATATGTTTCCCAGACACTTTCCTTCGTTGTAACAATTGTCTTTCCAATTGCTGTCTTTAAGATATTCAAATCATGGCCATAAAAGGCGTCTTAATCAAATCAGTTTCCTTTTTCTCCTCAGTCTATTCCAGTAAGTCAAATGTAGAATCATAGTTTTTCTTGTTGATTTCGTCAAATACTTTCATCGTGATTTGTGTTTTACCGAAGAAGCAACGGTGTGTAAATCTACTAATTTGTCCCCAGCCATTTTCTGGTGGTTCCAATGCAATTGTACCAATATATGTACAGCCTTCGTCCGTTGTATAAACTGGATTTTTGTTTCCACAAGCATACAGTGCTGAAGAAAACTTGACATATCTTCTATCTTCATTATAATGTGTGTTGTTCGTAGATATCATCCTTTCTTCGTCAAAATCAACAACAGTGCCTTCATTGATAAGAACTTCGAAAATGTCATCACACTTTTCTTCGCCGTCCACTATTTTCATTTTCTCTTTGGGGTGAATTTTGGGATTAAACGTCCGCATTACACCGATACCATACGTGTATCGACTGATTCTAGCAGTGATACATGACGGTTTGTAGCCAAATAATACAGCACCTTTCAGGACAGCTAAACTCGAGTCTACTGGAACAATAATCTTCATCTCCTTATTTGCAGATTGGAGTTTTTCTTGAACATATTTGGATTCTGAAAACCCTCCTACCAGCAACATCATTTCTACATTGTCGACTTTTCCCCGCACACTCTGTATATGACTATCTATTTCTTTAACACAAGAATCAAAAAACTTCATGAAGTTCTCTTTCTGAATATAATTACGAGGATTAATAATAGTGTCTTCATCTACATTCTTGTTACAAAATATTCTAATTTTTTCTGGAAATTTTAGTCGAATGTTATTATTTTTGTCACCTGTGAACGCACGTTTCGCTACTTCAAAGTGGTGTTCTAAATCGTAGTAATCCAATGGACAATATTTTTGCATTTTTGTTAATGTCTCCTTCCCGAAAAATCTGTCGATATAGGCAAAGAAATTGTCATTCACTTTGCAGCCTCCCCATGGCCCGCCAGTTGCTTTGTGGATTTCTATTAGGTTACCATCCTCTTTACGTTCATGAACTGTAGTGTCGATTGTTCCACCTACAATAGATATCGATCCCGATCATGTGATCTTTGCGTTCTACAGCTTTATAAATATTTCACATGTAACAGGTATTATAAAGCCTGACGGAGATTTGATTGGTTAATGTACGGCAAAGTGAACTATTTCTATTCACTTCGTTTGTGATGAAGTCACTTGGTACTTGTGAAGTCACATGGACTTGAATGGTGGAAATCGAATCAAACATTCGTAGATCATTTTAAAATGTTGTTGTATTCAAGTTGTGGATTATGCTTAATTCAACATCTGATAAAGTATGATTAAATATTAATTATAATTTACAGTGTAAGTTAAAAGTATATATCAAATTATAAACAATATTTACAATTTGTTTTAAGCACTTATTTCTGTGCAAGTATGTTACCTAGTTGGAAAAATCTTGTCAACTCAATAGAATATAAAATTCCATCCCAAGTCATCAGAAAATGCCGTTTGAATTAATATTAGATAATATGATAAAAGACATCTGTCTCGAGTTCTCATTCATATCGTAGTAATGATATTCGATATGTGTGGAGATTATAACGATGATGATGAAAATGATGTGCATAAACTTTTGAAATTTGTTGGCAAGCCGCAATATAATGACATGACTTTATTAACCCTCTTGCTGCGACAACTATGTTGGGAAAATGTTACGTCACCGCGGTAATAATTTACGCCATAATGCACTGTGGTAAAACATCGGGCCGTAAAGGTGCGTAATGAATGTCGGCAAGATTTCTGAGTTTTGTTATGCATTTTTTATGTTTATTTAAACTCCTAAGTTTATTGATCAAATTGTTAAACACTGCAAATATTACGACAGTGTCGTGGTTTTAATATTTTTTTTTCTGGCCTATTACATATATAGAAGCAGTCAGAGATAGAATTTACGTCAAGATCACCAAAATAACGTAAGGACATAAATGCAAACGCTCGCAATCTGACGTCAAAGGATCTATATGTCCATACTCGCAGGGAGAGGGTGAAAAGTGGTGGCTAACATATTTTGGCCTTGCCACCTAACTCGAGATGTTTCCGTATAACATTTGCAACTTGTGTGGCATGCTAGAAGGGGGCGCTGGCTCCATCCGGACACCCGCTCCCATTCCATTCGTAACTGTCCTTCATGTTGAGAACGTTTTAACTTTTAATCTGTCGTAATAATGGATTTGGGGTTTGGATTATCCAATGGTTATTCAGTTATATTTAACAAGCGATAAAACACCGTAGATACATGATAAAGGTACTAGTGGTGAAACATACCTCCCAAATCCAGAACAAAGTACCGACCACCAGGCTCCATACATCTCTTCACTACAGCGTCATGTTTTCCAAATTGACCATTACTCCATAACTCTTTGCAATACAAAGCTGCCGCCTCTGGTTCTAAAGCCAAGATAAGTTGTTCTTTTGGTATTCCAGCCTGGAATTCATCACAAATATCCCTTACTTGTACATCAAGACATTTTTTATCAATGTTGTCTAGAAAATAATGAATTTTTCTTTTGAGGTTTTATGTTGTTTTTAAGTTATTTAGTTGTTAATTTTTGAAAATTGTCCAATTGTTTCTAATTAATGAACGTCCCAACAAAGTATGACTCCGATTAGATATTCCTGGAACCGTTGAGGTAAAACTCTAATAGTTTAATAACTGCTCTACACATGAATACAATGGACTTGATATAAAAATTATACTGGGGTTTGTAATAGACAACATATTTGTAATGTTCGGAGACGTGGTCTTTCAACAAACTGTCGGCATTCATATGAAACCAATTGCGTCCCTTATAGGCCGACTTGTTCCTTTATTCATACGAAGCAGACTTCATTCAGAAACTGCTGATTCAAAAGAAGAAAAAAATTGGCGATGTCCATTAATTTCAAACGTAGATATGTCGACGACGGTTTGTCAATCAATAATAACAATTGTGATACATATGCCAATGCAATATATCCCAGCGAACTACAAAATAAAGATATAACAGAACCAAGCACACGCGTTTCATACTTAGACAGTTTAGTTAATATAGACACAGACGGGAAATTGGCAACTAAGCTGTACGACAAACGCGCCAATTTCCACGTTTAAGTAGTAATATCCCACCCACATATGAAGTTTATATTTCACAAATGATCCGATATGCCAGGACGTGCACAACATATGAAGATTTCATATACAGAGGTAGATTACTCACTGATAAATTATTGACACAAGGATATCGAAAACCACTATTTCAACGTTCCGCAAATGTTATGGTTGATATAAGAGTCCCATTTGCGGTTAATCTGTTTCACTGGGTGAAATGCTGAGTTGCTTGTTCGTTGGCGGTTGTTGAAAGGTCTGTGTCAATTGCTACGATAATTTGTTCTTCGCGTATTTCATTTGGACTTGATTGTGGACTCACGGCCTTTGTGACCGGCCGGCAGGGAATGCTTAACCGTCAATGGCACCTGATCCCACCTTTTTCCAGAGGTTTGGGTTTATCATTTTTTGACGGATTTGTATGTATGTCTGGGGCATTCTATTGATTTATACTTTGGTACATGATTTTTTATATTGATTAAATCTTGATAAAATTCAACACATTCGATATACAAACTCAATCCATTGAATCAGTAAACAGAAACAACTTAAACCTTTTCTGCTGCCTCCTGCATAAACTGTTTAGCTGGTTCATTCCAAATGGCTGGTATGGTCAAGACAAACATGATTTCTGTCATAGGGGTATTGCCTTTCTTAGTGTTGATCATTTCGACCACTTCATCCTTCAAATATCTGATTCCTTCTTTAAACACATCCATAGCTTTCATCTCCTTTCCATATTTCTCCTTGATAATCATGTCTCTACTCACATTCTGAAATTGCAATGTCAAAGCTGTTTGATGCAGAACCACATCTTAATTTTAAAGCAATATTTTACAATGTTAACACCATCTGAATTTTAAAATCTTCAAAAGCTAAGATAGGCAAATTATTTGACTTTATATGATTTGACTTTCTCTTTCTAAAATATTAATTTATCTTAAATTGGAGCTCAAAAGCCAACTCATGAAATTCTAATGATGGAATTCTAATTGACAGAAATTATCCTCTTGAACAAAATAACTTTTTATTTTATTTATATCATTCTTAACATATACTGATATTCCATGATATTGCGATTGCTTTTCAAGAAAGCCTGAATGTTATTTCTTTAAATACTAAAATACCCAAACCTGGTTTCCATAGAGACACATCTTGAATTGTTTGAAGTAAAACCATTCAGAATCATCGAATTTTTCCTGACTTTGTAACGCGTCTGCATAGTAACTTTCAGCTATAAATCCAAATGAGTGAAACTGTTTTTCTTTGTTAAACAAAATAGTCGTTGGTTGTTTCATTTTCTCATAGTGGCTGTATCCATATCCGTTCGGTTGTACAACAGTTATATTTAGAGGTTCTGTCTTATAATCATTTTTGTCAGAAAAGGCACAACCAGAATACGCTGTTCCAATATCGATGGAAGCAATATATGTTTTATCGGTAATGGGAGCAATATTTTCTTCATCGATTTGGGCGTTGTGATTTTCATTACTGTTTTCCATGTTCACTGCAAGATCTGAAGTAATAAAATTATGCATTCAGAAAAGAGTTATTAAAGGTATTAAAGATAAATTGTTATTGATATAACGGTATTACAGTCCAAAACATAAATAGTTAACAATTGTTTATTCCAAAGTCGGTGTAAATCAGATGTGGATACTTAAAAAATCTAAACTTTTAAAATGTTTAATGACACACATTTTTTCTCAGATTCACAGTATCAAAACATACGACTTCTCTACTCTTTACACAACTTTTTCCCATGAAAAAAAAGAAATACTTCTTATCATCATTGACAACTATTTTTTTTCAATAGAAGAGGTACCCCAAAGTTTAAATATCTAGTGATTGATAATTATCATACTTTTTTGTCAAACACCACTCTGATTCTACACATGAATACACTGAAGTCGATATAAAAAACATGCCGGAATTTACAATAGACAATATATCTGTAGTGTTCGGAGACGTTGTCTTTCAACAAACTGCCGGCATTCCTATGGGAAACAATTGTGCCCCATTAATGGCCGACCTGTTCCTTTATTCATACGAAACAGACTTCATTCAGAAACTGCTGAATCTAAAGAAAAAACGTTAAGCTATCCGATAAACGCGGCGATTTCGGCTTTCCGATCGTCAATTTTTCACATTTAAGTAGTAACATCTTACAGTCATCAGCATATGGAGTTTATGTTTCACAAATCATCCAATATGCAGGGTGTGTTCAACATAAGAACATTTCATATGCAAAGGTAAACTAATCACTGATAAATTATTAACACAGGGATATCGAAAACCGCGTTTGATGTCAACGTTCCGCAAATTTTACGGTCGATATAAGAGTCTTATTTGCGATGGCTGTTCTTAAGACGTCTGTATCAATTGTGAAGAGGATTCGTTCCTCACTTATTTCATTTGAATTGACTGTGGACTCACGGTGAGTGCTACCGGTCGGCATAGGGAGCTTACTCTTCAATGACACCTGATCCCAACTTTTCCAGAGGCCTGAGTTTATCATTTTTTGCTAGATTTGTATCTGTGTCCTGGAAAACCTTAGGATGTATGCTTTGGTATCTGAGACGTCTTCTGTTTTAGTGGAAATAAAACATTGAGAAAAAAACTCTCAATATTCACAAATTGTCGGCCCCTTGGTCTTTATCAAGTGAAAGACGACAATATGTATATTAGTTACATATTACTAAGTCTGCACAATATACAGCTTCATGATAAATGTTTCTAGATGTTTATCAATTACGTAACGAACAGTGGCATAGCAACGTTAACGAAACATGCATATTTCCGCGTACACAAGTAGACATATATATATATATATATATATATATGAGTATATATCTACCAGATAGTTCACTTATGGATTATCAATCTAATAGTAACCTTTAGATATTATGTATCACAAATAATTATATACATTTCATTTGTTACAAAGTATCCAACCAATATAAACCATAGAAAAAATAGGAAGTGGTGCCTTAGAAATGTATACAATGTTTTACCAAATAGCAAGAACATATATAACAGGATCTAGTCAAATACTACAAACCCTAAACAAAAACAGATCTAGAAAGATATACAGCCAGAGAAGCGGAGTGGCTAGCTTAACCATTAAATAGATGTAGAGAATGATTAAGGCTATGCCGAATAATATAAAACAAAGTAAAATCGTCAATAAACAACACATACCAAAATAAAAGTTTTCCTACCTCGGCTATTGTTAAGAATTGACAAATGTATGGACACAACAATCCTTCGTACTTCTTATCTACAGTATTTCGTAATTGCGCAGTGAGACTCATTCCTTTCAATTTAAAAATACCATACACCCGGTAAACTTAAAAGTAATCCGGTACTGCACAAATATGGGGCGCCTCTACGTTCAACAATGTAACCTTCTGCAAGTAGTTTTTTGGCTAGTCATTTTGATAGACGATATAATTCCAACATCTATCAACAATTAAATCCGAGGAGTAAAACTGAGACAATATATAATTGAATGCTAAAATGTAAATATAACGAAACCAGAAGCTATCTTGCCCGGCATTATTTGGTGGTCACATGGTATGGACATTAACTATTCCGACAAAACTGAACGGAATGGAACAAATAGTAAAATCGTAACTGGTAATCTCGATTCCTACGTAGAGTAATGATCGAGCCCGGGTAGTTTTTCTATGTGCTTGAGAACTAAGTCATCGTTGTAACCATAATTCGTAGGTTATTGTGTACAAATCAGTAAAACGATTGGTACAACTCTTCCTGTTGTTTGGTTACGAGTCAGTCAAACATAGGCATGGCTCTGCCAAAGTGTATACGAGTTGAGATGGGCACAAACTGAGATCGGTCCGAGTTAACCAACATTCCACAAAGAAGCAAACACGTCCGTTGCCATACAGGTAGCAAATAAACAAAACACACAAAGAACAGAAAAAAGAAGGAGGTATAATCGATATAGAAATTGTGCTGTACGTTTAGTAACAGACATAAGACATTCGAATGCTTTGAAGAGGGAAATAAATTCGCTATTCTTATTAAGTTTTCCCGGGAGAAACCTCAATCTGTCAAGGGTATTTATATAACGCTTTTGTTCAATCGTGGAGTCTCAAACCGGTCCCAGAATACCAATGCTTTCTGTTATTTTTATAAATTGAACTTAAACGTTGTGAAAGAATATATATAGACATACACTATTTTTATCAAGAAAAAATAATAATTGCGGTTTTCCTTTTCCCACAACTTGACAAACATTCCTGTTTGACATGTTTTCCGTGTCGATGTAAGAGCAGTGAGCGGTACACGTGAGATCGCTAATTAGGGGATGTTTTTATCACGTTGTTTTTTATCATTTTTCTGGCTAATTTCAGTGTAGGTGTGCACTACTTTTGATTAGTATGTATTTACATTCAGAAGTTTTTACGTTATTTCATGTACTTTTTTGTACATATAATTTGTAAATATGTCGTTTTCGTACACATGCAAATATTATAAACAAAATACCAAAGTTATAATGCCCATATCAATCGGACTTCATCAGTTGAGCTAAAATTTGAAATTGATTTTCTAAAGAAAAAGTCATACCGGCCAAGATTAAATAATATATCTAATCGTAAAATAAAATCCTTCTAAGAGTAGCCGCTGTGAAAAGATGGCTATCCCATATCGTAGAGATACCATAAACGTGCATATTGTTGAATTCGAATTATGTGTATGCACTTTCGATGTTTTATAATCAATGGGCCCAAAGACCATTCGAAATATCGAGAAATATGATAAAGTTCGAATTATAGATTGTTTATAAACAGTTCTAATATTCATACACCGTATTTCATCCAATGCAAGTGTCAGAAATTATTTCTCGTCGGACTGCGGGCGATTTTACATCTATTCGAAAATGTTCGTTAGACAATATTAATGTTCCTGTTTACTAAAGGTGTAAACAAATCGACAACGCGAAGAGTTGTGACAGAGATTCTGCCAGTAAAGTTGACTACGCGGTAGTTGATGGAACCTGAACTATCTAAATTGATAATGATAGAGTCTTTATTTAAAATGATGCTTAATGAATCACAGTTTGATCAGTGATGATTACGAATGCTTTATATACATTCATTATTTGGCAAATGTAAGCCGATGATGCGGTTACATTGGTCTTGATAACTACAATTTGTTGATTTGATTTGATTTTTTTGTTTTACGCCATACTCAACAATATTTCAGTCATATGATGGCGTCCAGTTTTTATTGGTAGAGGAAAAACACCTGTTACCCGGGTAAAGACCACCGACCTTCCGCAAGAAAACTGGCAAACTTTCCCACTTAATTCGAAATTACCCTGGCGGGATTCGAACCAGAGGTGAGAGGCTTTGTGATGTAATGCGCAATGCTCTAATCACTCGGCCACGGAGGCCCCCTGATGACAACGACTACCGACGGATCATAAATGGAGGATATAAAGTCGACTCCCGATTTATATAGGCTTACACGAGTGTTTTGTGGATAATGCTCTGAACAATTTCATCTGCAATAACTTACTTCTCGCGGGATCTAAAAATCACATTAACTTTATACATTTCTAATAAATCAGTAAGGATTGTTTAGCTTGTTGATTTTCAGGGACGGTGTCGGAAAATGTAAATAGGCGAAGCCGTATATTTATACAAACAAGTATGATAGTGCAAATGTTCCCATGATGTCTATAGGAACGTCAAGTCTATGACAATAACGTCAAAATGTTTCCTCAAGCAATCAGTAATCGGAACAGTAGGACCAAGTGTAAATACGGGCATACAAACTGAAGAAACCAAAGTACAAATCGTCAGAATATCTAGGATATATAGACAAAAAATAGACAAACAGGGACCTATGGAAATCAAGATGTGGGATCGGGTGCCATTGAGGAGTAATTATCCCGTATGAACCGGTCACACCCACCGTGAGTCATGAGTCAAATCTCAATGAATTAAATTAGGAACGAATCCACAATGGGTACAGACGTCTCAGCATTCTCTCTCGAGCAAACTCAACATTTCACTTAGTCAAACATAATAATCGCAAACAATACTATTAAACCGACGGCAAACTTTGCAGGACATTGACACCAAACGCGGTTTACGATATCTGTGTCAATAATTTATCAGTTAGTAGTTTATCTCTGTATATGAAATGTTTTTGTGTTGAACACGCACTGGCATATCGGATCATTTCTGAAATGTAAAAGCCACATGCAAGTGAATATGGGATATTACTACTAATATGTATTCAATAAAGGTATTGCATCTCAGGCTATACATGCTGACATTGATTCAACACTAGGTCAGGATGTATCTTCTGAAAAAAAGGAAGACCATTCAGGATGTCACCCATTCTGGAAGGCCTGTCAATGTGGCAATCCCTGAAATGACAATCAAAGTTCATTGAACTGTTATGGGTGACATATTATGAATCAACATATGAACATTTCATATTCAGAGGTAATCACCTTATTGACACATTATTGGCACATAGTTATCGGAAATTGCGTTTGAACGATTCGCAAATTTTAAGGTCGTTATAGTAGCCTACTTTGCGATAAGTCTTAAAGAAATGTTGAGTGACGAGGAATTATTCGTCACTGATTTTATTTGAACTTGACTATGTACTTACGGCGGTGTGACCGGTCAACAATAAATGCTTGCTCCTCCTTCGCACCTGATTACCAGAGGTCCATGTTTGTCTAATTTCCCCAACATATGTATTCTGAATATCATAAAGATGTATACTTTGGTATCTGATATTTTATATCAGTACACTCCTACCAGCAATAATAAATCATGAAATTATATATCAGAGATCGATAACTAACTTAATGTTGCTGATATCATATATGAAACACGCTCATGTTTACCAAGGTGACAAATTGTGCATTTAATCGCAAACATATTTGCGCAAATGAACAAGTAAAAGGTAGAACATTATTTTATTTACTTCAGTGAAGCCCCATCTCAAGAAAGTGCCAAGACATCAACCATCTTCTACACAACACTGTCACATGTCGGTGCTTCATGTCCTTTCAAATACAATCCTATCGGGCATGTTATTACCGGCGACGTTTCCATTGTTTAAAATTAAAGCATCAAAAACTTATTTTAAGTGGCCCTAAATACAGGGAAGCCCGTTCCTTTAATTTGCGTCAGAATTTCAGTTTAGTTAGGGATTCTGTCGAAGACTATGCTAGACGATGGGTCTTTTGTCTGAATGGCTGAAAGCCAAAAAGCCATACGATAGTTGATAAAATTTCGTATCCAAAAACTTAAAAGAGCTATGAAAACACGTTATCCCTCTGTATTTAATGATCCAGAAGTAGTAACTGAACTGGATAGATTACATGACCAATATTTACTGGTGCCAGCAGATAAAGCCTCAAATAATATAGTTTTTATTTGTAAGGCATATTACTGTAATTGTTTATTAGAAGAACTTGGGTTTAATACGAATTCTGGAAATCCTACATACACACGTAGCTCACTTTCAAAGAACGAGATTCTTCAAAATCACGTGTCCGTATTACGCTAATTTGATATACCTACAACGGATACCGATTTCAAGCTGCCACATTTATATTGGATACCTAAACTTCATAAATACCCATATAAGCAAAGATGCATAGCAAAATCAAGCAAATGTTCTACCAAACCTTACCAAGATATTGACGGCCGTTGAGGAGAAACTTCAACGATACTGAACAAGTGCTTATTCCAGAAGCGGTGTGAATCAGATGTGGATACTTAAACATTCTAAACACCTTTTAGAAAATTATAAGGCACACATTGTTTTACGAATTCATAGTATCAAACCTTATGACTTCTCTACTCTTTGCACAGCTATTCCACATAAAAATTAAAAGAAAAACGTTTCACTAAAGGTGGTACCCGGAAATTATAATGTGTAGTGATTGGCTATCGGGATACTTATTTCGTCAAACACCACTCTGATTCTACACATAAATACACTGAAGTTGATATTAAGAAAAACATGCTGGAATTTCTAATAGACAATATATGTATAATGTTCGAAGACGGTGTCTCTCAATAAATTTTCGGCATTCCTATGGGAACCAATTGTGCTCCTTTATTGGCCGACCTGTTTATTTTTATTCATTCGAAGCAGATTTCATTCAGAAACTACTGAATGAAAAGAAGAAAAAAGTTAGCGGAGTCCTTTAATTTGACATGAAGATATATCGACGACGTTTTGTCTATTAATAATGACAATTTTCATACACATTTCAATGCGATATATCACAGCGAACTAGAAATTAAAGATACATTATAACTTTGGTATTATGTTTATAATATTTATAACCACTAGGTCGTTACCACTGCTGGTGGTCGTTGAGTCCCCGAGGGTATACATTAACCTAGTACTTGGTATTTCGGCACAAGCTGTTCATTGCATACTAAAGTAATATGTGGCACTGTTAACACCATTTAAATTCGAAAATTTTGTAAAGCTAAGATAGTCATTTTTTATACGGTGGTTACTCTTAGACGGATTTCGGCTATACTTTTAGAGATA
Organism: Atrina japonica; assembly: GCA_030159075.1. NCBI lineage: Eukaryota > Metazoa > Mollusca > Bivalvia > Pterioida > Pinnidae > Atrina > Atrina japonica. The sequence continues at coordinate 4,253 of BROG01001757.1, read as the reverse complement.
TTATTTGGCCTTGTATGATACCACTTTATCTTTAGAAAATCCCCATACTTTTCAAATTGGAGCTCAACTGATGAAGTATAATTGACAGAAACGATATCCTCTTGAGCATTAACACTTTAATATTATGTTTATAGTATTTATATACACCAGAATCAAGCACACACGCTTCATACGTAGACATTATACTTTATATAAACACAGACGGGAAATTAGCAACTAAGCTATACGACAAACGCGACGATTTCGGCTTTCCCATCGTAAATTGTCCACATTTAAGTAGTTATATCCCTTAGTCACCCGCATATGGAGTTTATATTTCACAGATGATCCGATATGCCGAGGGGTGTACAACATATGAATATTTCATATACAAAGGTAAACTACTCACTGACAAATACTTGACACAGCGATATCGAAAACTGCGTTTAATGTCATCATTCCGCAAATTTTACGGTCGCTATAATTGTCTCGTTTGCGACTACCCTGTTTCACTAAGTGAAATGTCGAGTTGCCTTTTCGTTGGTGGTTGTTAAGAGGTATGTACCAATTGTGATGATGATCCACTCCTCACGTGTTTCATTGGACTTGACTGTGGAATCACGGCGGATGTAACCGGTCGACAGGGGATGCTTACTCCTCCATGGCACCTCATCCCACCTCTTTTTTCCAGAGGCACGTGTTTGTCCATTTTTACCGTTTTGTATCTATGTCCTGGACACTCTATTGATTTATACTTTGGTATCTGAGGTTTTTATATTAAAGAATTGTAAATTATATCTGAATTTTATATCGCATATGTCGTTCACCATCAGATGATTCCCAGTTTTAAGTAAAGTAGTCATCTTTCGACAGTGGTAAATTTTAGAGGAATTCAGCATTGTTGTATGGGACCTCTTTAATATAAAAACCTCAGATACCAAAGTGTAAATCAACAGAATGTCCAGGACATAGATACAAATCTGATAAAAAATGGACAAACACGGACCAATGGAACCCAAGAGGAGGGATCAGGTGTCATTGAAGAGTAAGCATCCCCTGTCGACCCCTCACACCCGCCGTGAGTCCACAGTAAAGTCCAGTGAAACACGTGAGGAGTGTATCCTCGCCACAATTGGTACAGACGTCTTAACAACCGCCAACGAAAAGGCAACTCAACATTTCACTTAGTGAAACAGAGTAGTCACAGAACACTCTGTTAAACTTAGGTATCGGTACGTTTTACATACCGAAGCGTTAATACGTTTCTTTAAGTCGATATGCATGTAATTGAAAATTTATACTTACACACAGTAGCACTAGATGTCTCATGAAATAAAATCCAGTAAATGCTGGGTTATTTGAGGTAAAGTTGTTAAATACTAAAAAATGTACTTTGAAAGTGTACTTTTTGTTCTGTCGTCCTTGAGTCATCTATCGACGATTTGTACATTAACCCTGCAAATTTATCCAGAGTGGGTCACATCGCATGTTAAATGCAAATATCATATTTACTCTGAAAACAATCTAGAACCTTAAAAATGACATATCATACTGATAAAATGACGGGATATAGATAGTCACTGCACACAGAGGTAAAATGGTGTTATCTTATTTTTTGAATTCATCTTTTTAATAACTCGGTGTCTGTGCCGTTGCAAATTATAAAGTTTATAAACATGATCTGATTTTATGACATAAGTGTTGTAATTGTTTACAATACCCCGTCACAAAAATAGCATTGTATGTTTATATACTAGTGGAAAAAAGAGAGAATGTTTATGTTCGACAGTTCTTGTTTTATTCATGATTGGTGATTAGTTCATTGTTTGGGTTTCTCGATTACTGAATTACTGAATATATTTCGATGATTTTAGTTTTCCTATCAGAGGCAGCGTTTGCGTGAATAGCATTAAAATAAGTGTACCCTTCGCCGTTCCCCGATCCAAATCAGTAGCGTTTGTGTCAATCCCTGTCTTCAATCGCTGCTCTTCCTTTGCCCGTCGACATATAACTCCACTCCTCCTAAATAAAAGACCTGCGTGAGATGAGCGAAGTCATATGGGACATTGACACACTTCCTAACCCTCCTGTCCAGTTCGTCCCACAAATGCTCGAATCTGGACTGTATGGTGGTCAATCAAGAACTAGGACGTTGTTTTTATTATTGATTGGTACTTCTTCAATTTTACTTCAATACACTGAAAAGCAGCGACAATTTTCTTACAAGAAAAACAGGTCCGTCAGTGCATTATTTACTATTTTCAGGTAAGAACAAAAATCGATATCTCCTTCGTATTTTTGTCTGGAGAGTTATCAAGTATATGGTGTAGATTCCTGGACACTTCGGTTGTGTAACTGACGCTGTTTTCGCTTATTTAAAACGGAAATAGAGAATAACGGCCTGTGTAGTTAAGAGCACTTCGTGAATTCATCTGCATCGTCAAATGAGGCAGTATTATATGACGAAGACGGTTGGTTTTGGTGTGATTGGACAACTACCAATCAGTTACTGGTATACAGGAATTCCAAGAATCTCGCATCAACAGTACTGACCCTTTAGTTATTTTTGCAAAGCAATGTAGTGATAATGATAATGATATCCGCATAGAAGTTGTAAAATCATCTGCATGCCTAGGGCTAGAGAGACCACGTGTATTGTGTTCAAGCAGATTAAGTGTAGAGAGACAAACATGTATGTACAAAAATATGTCTGTGTCCGAGACATAACATGCCCGAGATCGAATGATAAGTAGATACATTTATTTATACATGTATACTGTGATATTTTAAATCCTGACTTAATAGATTTTATTATGGTTTAGAATTTTTCATGTTGATGAGTATATATGTTTTTGAATATGTGTATATGTATGTGTTGATAACAAAACATCCTTTAAATCATAAAATCATAAGTACTATAACCAAAGTGTAAATTTGTGAAAGTTTGTTCCAACATAAATTTAAAAAAACCTGTTACTAACATAATTTGTAATATGATACTATGAATAACTGTATGATTGGTAACAATAAAAAGTTAAAAAAAAATAAAAACAAAATAAAAAAACAAATACATCTATGTTTATTTACTTTTGCTCAATTGATGCAGAAACATTTAATTTAGCAAACAATTCTTTCTAGAAAAGAGTGTAAAATAGTTGAAGCCGCTAGGTCTACTGGACTGTCCGCGCTGTTTACTTTGGAAATGGCCCGGCCTGGCTCAGTCGGTAGCGCGCTCGACTCCTGATCGTGAATTCGTGAGTTCGAGTCCAGCGGGCGGTCGGTTTCCTGTTCCTCGGGCTGAGACAATAAACACCGAGGTCCCGCGTCACCGTAGGTGTAAGTAAGTCCTTCTCCGGCATTTAATGACGCCCGGCATTTAATGACATTTCCATATGAATGAACAATTCTTGGGTAGGACGTTAAACAACAATTAAAAGAAAACAAACAAACATACTTTGGAAATCGGAAAATCGTCCACGGTTCTTTTATTATATCACCTGTGAAATATGTTTCACCCGCCTCCAAATTAGGAAAGAATTAATAACTAAATACAGCACTGAATCTTCGATTTTTGAAACCAAGCAACCGATATCCCCAGAAATAGTCTTGGGTAGGCAGACCCCGATACTAAAATAGTAGTTTAAAGGTCATTGGGTCAAACGTCAATGTCACAAGTAAAAAGGAAGTGCCAAACGTTCTGCATGCACTGATTAGATAAAAATCATTAGAAATATTGCAAATATAATGACATTTTCTTGTATCAGGTGTCATGTAAAATCAGTTTAAATTATTATCATTATATAGTTTTTCATATTACTTGAATTTTAACAATTGTTTTAATGGAACGAAAATATATTTAGGTCTAAATAACGGTACCAATAACATACGCCCTTATTTCCATATTAAAAATAACACAACATGTCCTTATGAAAAATGTTTAAACATAGATAGAGAGAATAACGGTAATACAATGTTAGTTTTATCACTGTCTGTTTAAAGAATATGTTTGAATTCCGTAATATCCTTGATATGAGATAAACCCACATAAATATGGCGCTCAAATCCCGTGTCAAACTAACAACTTGAATCTAGTAATTGTTCTGTGCGATAATTTGTTTTAGAATCATGAACACAAGATCAAAGTCCACGGTAAATGATTCATGTTCTCACTACATTCATACAATTTAATCAGCTCACCATTTATGTCGCATGGTTCCCTTCTAATTTTGAAAGGATGAAACAGCTTACAGGTAACCAGCTGTAGTATATATATA